>JASDQU011177550.1:0-12410 GCA_032191745.1 Picea mariana
CAATTGTATTCTATAATCATACAACCATTAGCGTCCCTATGCCAAAACACTTACCTGCATTAGTAAATCAATCTCTCGTACCATAGAAATACCATAAACAACAAGGAAGGGGTCAAGGAACTCTTCCCTTGTCCAACTCCTTCTACACGGCCCTAGACTTTCAGTCCAACTGATTTATTTTCCCAAGGCCCCACTGCCCTTACTTATAATGGCTTAATCGAGCCTATTTATTCAAGCTTATTTATTTATTTATTTTCCTTTTTCCAGCTGTACTTGTTTCCACAAATGCTCTGTTAAGGCTTACAACTCTATTAAACAATTCAAAGTTTTTAGGGTGAGAAAAGTATTCCCCCTTTTCTCATTCTTTGCTTATGCAATCCACTCCCTGCTGGGATCTTCCTGCTCTTTTCCTTGAGAAACCTTCGTTAGGTTGACCCTAACCTATTGGATCATCAACATGCTCCAATAGAAAACTTTTTTCTCATAAATAATCATGAACCTGTGCATTCTGCACATTACCATTCAGTTATTAGAATGGTCAACATTCATTTGTTAGTCTTCCACTCATACATTTTTTTTTAGAATGTAATCCATGATTCTTGTACATATATATACTTTCAACCCACTGTCCAATTTCCAACCATCATTAAGGTTGTGACTATGTTCTCCTAATAGAGTCTTTACACAGTTCCTTCACAGGGAACTCCTTCTTCATGCAAATTCCTTATTGCATACCCATCACTATATTTGATGGCCTCAACATTGAGTTAACTTTAGTTGTTTACCAAATATTCCATAAGGAATATAAACATGCATCTTTGTTGTGCCTCCATATTGTTTATCCACACATATTCCTTGTTTTGTTAACTTACATCCATGATGCACTTAACCACATGCATAATCATAAGCCTATGTGTATCTACCATAGGTACATTTTGCAACTCACATACCTCTCTTCATTAAAACCATTTAACTCATGATTGTTCACAATCATTATCATGCGATCCTCAAAGGCATAATCATTTTGACTCTTATCATGATGAATGAGCATCCTTGCTCATTTACTCCATCATCTATTTATACTAGCCTTTCCCGAGGGAGTGGAACAAATTCCCCTCAATCTATCATTCGAAACAAAACTTTCACGACTCTTCAGAATAGAGTCAACCATGCATCCATGGTATTCATTCAATCTTGGCAAGTAAAATTATTACCTTACATTTCACTCATCCAGGAAGTCATATCGTGCCTTTAGTATACATATATTCTTACATCATACATGTGCATCACTTGCACATTTAATATCACTCATATCTATATGGTATTAACATCAGTATTTATATCAAGGAACCTCCCAATGCATTAGATCCATCCACTCAAGCATATATACACATATCCCAAACATTCAACATGCAAGCTCATTGCTTGCACCTTTTCCATGTCATTCATACACATGGACATATCAGACTTCCAGATCCTCCTCCCAAGGATCTTGCTTCCATCCTTATGACAAGTCTCATAGAGACAATCAACACTGAGCTTCCCTCTTAGTTGACAACTTGCAGTCATATTATTCTTTTAAGCATGTATACACATATTTGTATATATGTAGGTGCATCACTTGCACCGTTTTACCGCATTCATTCACATTGATATTTTAGTTTTAATATTAGTGTTCTTTACTAACATAGTACATTCAATTATATGACTAGTCTCACAATCATAATTCATATTGTTGTTTCCCTCTCTACATGGAAATAACCAACAAGGGTCACTTTTCCCTTTCTATTGTAAAACCTTCCATAATTTAGAATTCAGATAGGTAGTTATTGTATCACTCAAGGCAGTAAGATAACCACTTCTAGTCTCTTTTTCATGCCTCGATTCGTTCTTGGTCAATAGATCTCTACAATGGAATATTTTCCTAAACTCCCTCTTATAGGTATCTAAGTATACCAAGCCATATCCATATGGCTACCATCCATCTATGGATGTCAATATGATCCATTGATCATCCAAAGGTGTTTTGACACCTCCTTAATCAGACCTTGCATCGGTCTCTCATTAATCCTTACTGTCCTATCTTATTAAGGTAATATGCCACAACATTAACAACATTTCAATCTTGATGTTAACTCCTGTTGACATAGGGTCATTCTCATAAAAAGGTCCATTAATAGACCATACCTTACAACCCACCATAAGTTACAACCTGCCTAATTTGCATGTTCAATATTTTTCCATATGCATCCAAGTGTTATTATTAATTCCCCTTGGCATAATCCCATTTTTGTAGGAATGGATATCCTTTCTCCAAAATAAATGATAGGATGCTTTGGCCACAGTCTAACATGATTCAATTCGTTGGGTAAATCCCAACTGAATTTTAATATGCATCCTTCTCCTCAAGGAACTTATGTAGATAATTTTCATACAACAATTATACTCTCAACATGGTCATCTTAGCCTTGGTAAACTAGTCTTATGACTGTTCTCCGGCCCATCCAGGTCTGTGTTTGAATCATGTTCTACTAGATAGGGTAGGGAAAGGTGCCCTCTCCCTTAAAGTTTTTTAAGAAAGAAAAGAATAATCACTTGACTCTTTCGTGAGCCCAAGAAGGCCAAGTGTTGTTTCCCACTATGATACCAATTTGTAACACACTCGACCCCTAAGTACCCTTTCTAGGGATGGGGTATCAAAATTTTTCTTACTCTAATCATTTCGAATCCCCTGCACGAGGTCTTCATACTCTTCTAATCACCTGTAGCTTTTTAACCACTGCTACCAGGCTCAAATCTGACCTCTGATTTTCAAGTTATGGCCTCCCAAAGTTCTTTGAGCATTATTAGTTGAGGGCCATGTGGCACCCACGTGGGTCCATCTCGTTCGCACCATCTCCAGTTTCCTACCTCCCATAGGGAAGGTCCATCCACCATCCAATCCAATGACAGGAATTGATCCTCTTCTAACAAACCGACTAGAGGGGAATTCAACGTTCGACGTTGAACATCCCTTTTCCTTTCTGCACGCATGTCCTTCGGAGTCCCAAATCCATGAACTTCTGAAGGAGTCTGAAATATCGCCAGGTGGATCCGACCTTTGGTCCTTTCAACTTACCTTTGACACTACATTCCAAATCTCCAGATTCCCGAAGTCCCGGACTCCCGAAGGTTCCACCCTCACACATGGTGACGTAGTGGACGTAGAAGAAAATATAGGTGGATCTTGAATACTCCTCTCGCTAAATGGACCAAACATTTAATTTCTAGGGTGACAAATGACAAGGCAAAGAGGACATGTGCCCCCTACAGTGGGTGACACGTGTCACATTTGTATTGGGAACATAGGGTCCGTGAAATGCATGAATCTAGGTGACACGTGGCACGTCAAATATGGGTCCACATCACCCTGGGTGACGACAACATTCCACGTCACCCTAGACTGATAGCCTTTCGACGCCCTTAGATATAATGGTCGAGAAGAATCCATGTAGATCCATTGATCTATGGCCTCCGTTACTTTGTAACTTCGATGTTTGAGGGATCCGTTGTGTGAATTTCTCCTTTCTCTCAGAGTGGCCAACGTTGGGCTGACCACAATCTAGATCTGATGGTCACGAGAGATCCCAAAATGTCCTCAGATCTATGGATCTTATCACTTTGTGAGTTCGGTGTTCGGGTGCTCCACTCGCTTACCACCTCCTTTCTCCTGGAGTGGTCAACACCAGATTGACCTTGGCATAAATCCAACGGCCAGGGAAGATATCGAAGGATCCCTAGATCTATGGTTCTTGTTACTTTGTAGCTTCGAACTTTGGGGGTTTCGACGTTATGGAATATCCATTCTCCCAAAGTAGGACTTCGCCAAAGTACCATATGCGAGTCCCTCTTCTAGATGATCAGACAATTAAGAGGGGTTATTAATGAACTCCCCAGGTCCATGTCTCTCATCACTTCATAACTTTTACGTTTAGGGAGTTTGATGCTATAATATCTCTGTTCTCTCAAAGTGGGACTTCATCGAAGTTACCTCAACATAGATCCAACAGCCAAGGGGACTCCCAAATACCCTCAGATATGTGGCTCACATTACTTCGTGTCCAAGGAGTGGATTGGGGTTTTAATAAGAGGGCATATCCCATGATTACTGGTAACTAACCGCTAACCGCCAAGCTACCAGTCCGACAGGTTTCCTTCGACACCTTTGGACATTGCAATGTTTATTCGCCCCGGAGTTCCTGAGTCCCAGAGTCTTGAACAACTTAGCTCCCTTTTGAGTTTAGCAAAGGGTTCCATGGACATGGTCCTATGGAAAATTTTCAAGCTCCAAAGGCTACACTCTTTAACTCTTAGCCATGATTTGGGTTAAGGCCGTGTGCATAATCCCGTGGTCTCTGGGACAACTAGTTTGAAGGGATCTGCCTCCAATTCACAAAAATTAAGTTCTAAAACATGGAGAGGTATTTTCGAACTAGCCCGGAGGCCAAACTTGTCATCTTACACCAATACAAATGAAAGAAATTATAGAAGAGAAGTTAAGAATTATAACCATTAATTTCACTTGAAGCACAATTAATCACAATTACATACATTCAAATCATGCATTTCAATCCAATTGCACAGGGTAAACAAAATACTTATCTATTACAGTCGATCACTGACCAACGGACTGTGGGTGTTAGCCTCTCCTCCCAACCGTAGGCTCATAGGCATTCATTCTTAGCACTTTGTCCACCCCCGTTCCAAGCCATGTTATCACTAGGGAACTCTTGTAGTTTTCTCAGCGATCCTCTCTCTGTCACAGCCTCTGCGAGGTTTATCAGATGCTCCCTCAGCATCAAGCTAGTGATCTTCTACTCGGGTCATGTTTTCTGCAATTTCTCAGAGATAATTTCTCTTGTTCTCTCCAGTAACCAAAACAACTTATCACGCTTTCAGTTCTTCTTCTCAACCGGAGAGACTCACATGCTCTTCCTCTTTTCTTCTGCATATCTCGGTCGCACATTCCCTTTGATGTGTCTCTTTCTTGTTTGCCTTCACATGTATTCTTACACACCTTTCCCCTCCTTAGGAAGGTTCTGGACATGTCATGTTCCTTCTATTAGAAGGAAACTCAGGTCAGTCTGGGACTATAAGAAAAACTACCCTCTGTGGTACTTCGGGATGACAATTTTCTGTCTCCACAACCAGACCCTCCATGCTTTCATTCATTGGGGTAGTTTATTGTTCAACCACCAACCCTTTTCTTATTAATTGATTTCTCCTTGAGATCAGGATGAAGCTTATTATTTCAACAAAGAGAGTTTGGGTCATTTTTACATAATGAACACTCTCTATGGTTTCCTCACTCTTTCCTCTAGTGATATTATGGCCAGTACTTCGAGTCTTCACCCCCCTATTCATTTATTGGCAATCTCAACAATAATACATTTACATTGTTCCCATGCCATAGCATGGTGATCATAATTAATGATTAATTACAAGCTAGGGGAAACAAGGGTATTACAGTATGGGACTATGACCAACGGTTCAATATGTTTTTGGATAGATTGACATTTCAGATCCAAGACGTCCAACATAGGGAGTGGTTTATTGCAGGAATTCTACCCCCCATTCATGTCCCATTCACCCAACAAAAGGTGACGACTCTAGTGGAGGTCATGGAGATTTCAATGCATCTAAAAGCCACCCCAGGAAGTGATGAGACATCAACATGGTTGACACAAGTGCAATCTCAACTCGCAAATCTCACAATGCAATTACAAGATATGGCTAAGGCTAAGGTGGTGCACGAGCATGTATATTGGTGTACTATGTGCCACATAGATGGTCACCATAAAAACAAATGTCCTACACTGGGAAGCTACATGGTGAGGGTCATGTCGAATCCCTTTCCAAGAGGACCTCGGACCAAGTGGTGTGATACTTGCAGACAATGGGGACATATACCTCACCAATAACCAAAACTATAAAAATATCAAAATACTACATGTAATCCATTTTACGAGTTCTGCAAATCCATGGGGTATGATGTGGAAAATTGACAATCACTTCAATTGATGCAGGAGAACACTCCAGATGTCTTCTGAGTCCAGGAATAATAGAAAGGTGGCGATCGTGGAGGCACGAAGCGAGGGGGATATCAAGGAGGTATGAGAGGAGGATATGGACGAGGAAGAGGATGAGGATACGACAATGGTGGAGGAAGACCTCCTATTTTCTTCAATTTTGGTAAAGTGGGCCATGTCTCATGATTATGTACCAAAGCATGTGCACTTTGTGGATACATCCATAGTATAGAGCATATCACAAAAGATTGCTTAGATTTGTTGGCAAAGTGGGAAGAAAAGAAAGTGCATTGCAATATGGTGACTGTGGAACCGTGCAAAGATCAAAATCTAGAGGAAGAATATGATGTGCGGGTGGTGACCCGAGTAGGAATTCAAGTGGGAATGGACTTATAACGTGGAGAAATTTAGGGCTAGAACATCGAAGGGAAGATAAAAAAGGTGACACATGTACCTCCCAATTTTGACGCCACACAACAAACTTAATTCTTGCATGACACATAAAGGGATCTAGAGGAGGATAGATCATGCAAAGAGTTACAACGTGCAATGCAAATATCATTGGATGAATCCCAGGTGTGTGAAGAGGTACAACATGCCACACATAGGTCATTGGAGTAGGCACACGCACATGAAGAATTACACTGCACAACACAAAAATATTTGGAGGGAGCTTGTGTGCGTGACGAGATACAACATGTGACACAAATATCATTGGAGGTGGCACAGGTGCACGAAGAGGTACTATGTGCCACAGAAATATCATTGGAGGATACCCACATCCGTGAAGAGTTACACTACACAACACACAAATCATTAAGGGAAGCTTGTGTGCATGGGGAGATATAAGTTGTGACACAGAGGTCGCTGGAAGAATCCCATAGAAATGAAGAGGTGCATCTTTTTGAACAAAAGGTAATAGAGAAGGATCGCACATGTGAAGAGCTACGACACATGACACAAGAAGAAACATAGTGAAACACTTGCTGCGAGAAGAGGTCACAAGATCAAGTAGGTAACTTCTTGCACTGTTGTTTGAAAATGTTAAGTGGTCCTAAGGACAACAAGATGTTAACCCATATGTTGAAAATATGTATGGGGGAAGAAGAGACCACTATGACTATATCTTCCCTATTTCTAGAATGAGTTGTGCACCAAGTGAGCAAGCAAAAGTGGACAAGAAGAGAGTTCAAGATGACAACTAAACTTAGAGGCTATGAGATGGATGAAGTCATGTTGGAACTGAGCTCTGATATGAACATCCTTTCGAAGAAATATTGGGAGTTGATGGGTAAGCCAAAATTGGTGTGGTCCCCCATCAACTTAGGATGGCCAACCAATACTGAATATATCCGAACGTTCGACTGGAGGTTAACATTGAAGGGGTGAAAACCAAAGTAGACTTTGAGGTGATTGAGATTATGGATGACTTAGATCATAGGGATATAGTAGGATAGGACTTAGGGAATAGGTAGAATAGTCATTATCATAGTAATAAATATGTGGCATATACAATTCAGTGTAATAAAGTGTGACATGACAAGTCGTACCTAACTAATATTTTTTACATTTAGGAAAAGGTTAATATTTAAATGCCACATTAAACTCAAAAGGACAAAATAGGGCCCACTAACAACCAAATGAAAAGACTCAGGTGGATACTGTGGTGGGGAAAATGGTTCGTTATCCATAGAATAGGTGATGACGGCCTAGGGAAAAACAAACATTTATGGAAATAAGGTCCTTTCGACGTATGATAGTTATACCGAGGTAGATCAATAAATAACAAATTTTATAACAACTTGGCAGCCAACATCAATGGGGGTATGCCAACCTCCATATATTTAAATCTCCATAACCATAGCTAAACTCACCATTTTTTCCTAGCAAGGTGAGAGCAAAGTGCAGAGCTGAGGAGAAATCCTCAAGCAACAAAGTATCGAAAGTTCATGCAAATCAAGATGCAGACTCAATCATCGCAGTCATCCTAACAAAGTGCATTGAGAATATAGAGGTGCTACTCAATCACATACGATAATGGCATGCCCCAATAATCCCCGTGCTCGACATAAAGCTAAGGCCACCAAGGAAAAACATGTTCCCGAGATGGTCATACCCTCCAATGTAAGATTAACAGGCCTTTGATTAGGGAAATTCCCCTTGTTGCAATATGTCGACTACAATGTTTGAGAACCGATCCAATTCCCCAAGTTGTAATTAGACCAGTATGTAGAGATAATTCAAGGGGTCAACGAGAAAAAAAATTTAGTCTGCCAGTAATGGGCCAAACCCATTCAACAATATGGTGTGCTAAATATGGTGTATTGCCCACACTTTGGCCAAGGCTCACCGGTCAGGGCATGTGTTAGATTCTTACTTAACTTGTTGCATGGAATATTTATGCGGCTCGATAAAAAATACCCAGTTGGTGAGGACACCAAGTAGCGAGTTTTTTTTCTCCCAATGAAGGGAGAAGACCCAACGAAAGAACTCAAAGCTAAGGATGTGACTCAAGAAGAAATTTACACTAAGTTTTCTATGCACAGAGGGTCCTGCAGGGTAGTGATTGTGGATATCAATGACCAAAGAGTCTATTTTTCTACACGATTGTTTTCCTACAAGCTACTTTGCAAGTGCTGCAAGGACAAATGTCCAATCAGATTCGTCATTGCTGCAAAACGATGTGTCGCAAGAGTCCATATGGTGTGGGTGCACTATCTATTAAAAATATTTGTTGATGACTATTTGGAGGCCCAATACTTGGGTAAATAATTTCATTATAGTTGGTTCATATTACTAATTGCATGATTATGTGGAGGCCCCCTCTGGGCCACGAGAATGATGCAGTTGATATTGCACCACCCTTCATCACATCCAAATTTCTCACACTACAATACACTAAGGAAAAAGAAGTCTAGGACACACATCACATGTCATTTCAGAAGTGGTACACACAAGTTATCCAACCATCTAATTCAACACTGTGCATCTCAATCAGTATCATGAAAAGGTATGAGGCCTACCTTCAATTTGAATGTGATTTCCATAATGTCTTTATTTATCCACTTGCAGACCAACAAACCACAATGACCATGCTTCCATTTTGTATCACAGAAGAAGACATCCAATGTGGTTTCAAATAATGGCATGATAATCTTAAACCTACCCCCAAGGATGAGAAAGAGTAGCTTGAAACATGTGCTAAGAAGAATTAAAAGAGGAAAATAGAAAACAAAAACACCAAAAAAAGAAAAGGCATCAATGTCCACACAACAACAGGTAGACATATCAAAAGGAAAAGGAAAGTGATATATGGGTGAGTAGTCACACACTAAGGTGGAACTAGAGGCTGACAAGGACCATGGCCCCAAGCAGAAAAATATACAAACACCACTAGTGCCAACACCAATCAACTTAGATTCTAGACTAGATGAAGAATGAACACCAACTCCCCTACTAGAGATCCAACCTACTCCCATCATAGAGGAATTCCTTGCACCATTCGCACAACACAATGTGGTGGCCGACCAAGTTAGTTACAAGAGATGACAATTGAGAAAAAGTAAAGTGATGAATAACAATGCCACGTCAAAGGAAATAGGAAAAAATGTCACAACCATCTCGAGCCTAGTCAAGGAGCTCAAGGGGAAAATAATGATACAAAAACTAATACAAAAAGAGGCAACAAGGAAATTTGACAACCTATGTCGAAAATTGGCCATTGCTTCACCGCTCGATAACCCCTCAGGCACAATAGATAACCGAAGAAAGTGACAGTATCCAAAGATGAGTACTGCGGTTCAACCCATTAGTCACTATTTCTTTTGACTTGACGAGTGTCGAGCTCGAACTAACATAGGTGCCTACATAGGAACTATAGAATTTTATGAACACAATCATGACAGAGCTAGAAGATAAACATCGAGCCCTTATCTAGTCGCATGAATGAATGCAACAATAACATGATCTAGAACTCCCTATGCACAAAGACACCTAGGCCAAGCATCAAAAAGAGGTGTAAGAAAACTAAGAGGTAGAGGTTGCACATCAAGAGATCAAAACATGTCATGTCATGGAATTCACAACACACACTGAAAATAAATCCCATCATGAAACGATGCTCACGACACACAAATAAATCATCGATGTTTTGGATGAAGTCTATGCACAATTACCTAGGATAGAGGCAGATATTCTGAACATACTTGCGCCTTGCAAGCTTCGCACAGTCAGGGGGTGCATCCAATTTTTGGAGACATCAAATCTTGAGCTTCGTGAAAATACTAAGTGTCTTACCACAATAAAACAATATTTTCAATACAAAATAACAGTAGCATAAGAAGCATTGACAAAGGGGAAAGCATGCATTATCGACTTCGCAGGACTAGTTGAGTATAATTTCACATTCTGGACTCACCTACAAAATGGACCCAAATTCTGTGCTATTGATGAGAAGATCCGAACAAAGTAATCACAAGTCACACAACAATAGAAGGAAGTATTTTCCTTACCCTCTGTTGAATGACAAGAAACAATGACAATGATTTCCAACAAACTTCGAGAAATTACAGCAGCCTGCTTGGAAAAGAAAACTATCTTTGGCGTCACACAAGACATAGCCAACAAAGCCTAGATGTATTACAACCAACTATAAGTGACACAATCAATGGCAGCCCCAATCCTAGCACAAATGGAGCATATCAACCTTTAGTCCCCAGAAGTTATCGCGATTGATGCAAAGGAAGTTTGCTAGTTGGCGCACAAAATGCAAGAGAATTTTGATGAGGTTGAATGTAACTTCTGAAAATTCATCTAGGAATTCATGACAACAGTGCCACAAACCTTCTTTGTTAAGCCGTAAGAAACATTGATGGCTCGAGGATGAGCCAACTAATAGTATTGGGGGCCTATTGGCACCCAAGGTTTTGAAGAATTTGTGCGTGATACTGCATGCGTGTCCATGAAGATACAATTTGTGGTGCCAAGAAGGATCAACATCAATTCCAACCAAAGGAATACTAAACATGCCAAAACATTTTTGTATTGTGTGAAAGGAATCAAGAAGAGATTGCATGCATACCAAATCTGAATGTATCTTCAAGAATATTTTGTAATTGATTTTCATAACAACCTAAATGATCATGGGTAAATATATGGATGAGTTGGCAAGTTATTTAGGATTTCCATGCTCTAGGAAGATATGGGGGATGGACGTGGACATGTAAAGCAAATGGGGATTCTATTCACTCAAGAGAGTGGATGAAAGTAGTCGAAGAGAGAGAGAGAGAGAGTTCATTATTGTAACAAAGGGTAGACTGGAACAGGGTGAGGGAGTTCCACATCTAGTTTTGTCTAAGTTTTTCATGAGTATGTAATAGAGCTATAATTGTGTATGAACGAAAAATAAGAGACTATATTGCATGGTGCATATCTCTATTATGAATGTGTATCTAAATGACTCTGAAGTTGATCAGTGAAATATGAAGTCCTTTCCCTTTGCATATTCTAATTATGTGTTATGGTTTGAATATATGTCTGTTTACATTTTGATGCATATCAATCTGTTACTCAAGTATGAAAAATGAATGTGTTTATGCCTGAGAGGTTTTCATGTATGTGTTGTCCCTTCACACCCACCACAAGACTAATGGTCTTTGTGATTCTCATGATGTCTCGGGTGAGATCTTCTTCGGTCCTCGACAAAACATTGAATATGTCGGCGCCTTGGGGTTTTTTTGGTGAATATTGACGAACCCTGGGTCTTTAACCCCCCATAAGGAGAGTAAAGAGCCAACAATCATACTAAGCCATGGTAATAATAAGATTAGTCAACAATGTAACCATAACACGTGACTCAAAATCAACAATTCCAAAGGATGGAAAGTTGTTTTCCAACAAAGTTGTAGTAAAGACTAGGTTTGAAATCCTCATTGATTGGTAGGACTAGGATTAAATCTTTAGTCAACCAATGAATTTGTGAATAAAATGATTGATTCACAAAACATTTCTCAAAGAGATCCCAACAAAAACATTTGTAGAGTATCACTGTCGTAATTTTTCGAAACATGTTTCTAGACAGTAAGAAATAATATCTTCCATTGCTAGTTATAACAACATGTATATATACAAGAAGAAAATTGATTTAAGCAAGCTACAATCTTGATAGGTGTTAGCGAAATTTCTTTTAAGGTGGGTTAGAATGCAAAGGAGTGGGTTAAAAACCCACTTACCCTAAGTACCGGAATCAAAATGCGCCTGTGGTAAGCGACAAGCCAATCTGGACGGCAAGGATTCGTGCGCCTGGATCAATGATGCACATAGGATTCTGGAGCCCCCCTGTTT
>JASDQU011177555.1:6334-24822 GCA_032191745.1 Picea mariana
GAATTAGAGAATCACAAAAGGACTCTAGAGAGGGTTCTTTATAAGCACTCCCTAGAGCTTTTGTAATGGCATTAAAGGTAGATACAAAAATAGAATATGCACTACCAAGTTTAGAGAGAATAGAATATATGCACCAATCTTCCTTCAGATCTAGTTGGCACTCTATACACAAAAGTCTAAGTGTTTTGAACTTAGATAATTACTCTTCAATGCAAGGGAAATCATTTGGAATTAAAGTCATTAACTAATTTTCCAACTGGTGAGCTCAAATAATATTGTGTTTACGAAACACAACTTCATGCTTTCCCAAGCTTTATTGGGGGCATTAATTTCTTCAAGGTGAAACCTTAAATCATGAGATATGGACATTTTGATTAGTCCACGGGCTTCATCATTCCTATTAATACATTTGGCATGATTTTCATCATTAGTGGGTTCTTGTTCTTTTCCTGATATAATCTAGTACAATCCATTACTTCTTAATAAATCCTCCATATGGGATTTCCATTGGAAGTAGTTGGTGCTGGTAATCAAAATATCATCAAGAGAAGACAAATTAAATAGGTAGAGAATATGGATTTAAACACTGAAACTGATGGTTTGGATGGAAAGCTCTCGAAAAAATAGGTTGTTTAAAAAAAACGACATTGAAAATAGACTTCAGATGTGAAAGTTATGCCCTTTTGAAAAAAGACATAAAAGGTAACCAAAGAGCCATGTTGCAAGGAGAAGTTGGTCCACATGGTGATATTGCTCCTAATAACTACACTTTTACAAATAAGTTTCTTATGAAGTGACCCACTTTTGTAGAATAAGTGGAGATCACTTTTATAATGAAGTTACTTTATAAATGAAAGTTGCATGCAAAATAAATAACTTAAAATAAAATATTAAAGCTACTTATAGTAATTCAATTTTATAATTTAAGTGAAATACACTTTACAATGGATGCATTAACTTTTTCGAAAAAAAACTAACAAAAAAGAGACTTGAACTCAAGAACTTTTAATAAAGCAACTTTTGACCAAGTGAGCTATTGCAAAACTTATTATATTGTTTAGAAGGAGGATTGTGATTGTTGTTGTTGTCAATGACCTTTGAGAGTGTGCTCATCAAAAAATACTTTCACACAAGAAAATTTTTTCTCTTCTCAACAACAACAAGTGTTAGATATCGGTTAGCTTATCTAGAAAATGCAAATTTTCCCTTTGTTTATGATTTATCGAGATCGCACAGAGTGCACGACAAAGAGCATGCATAGACATGAAAACCATTTATGTTGTGTTTCTAATTTGTCGAGATTGCATAGAGTGTAGGGAAAAGAGCATGTACAAATAGAAAAGAGTATAAATTCGGAAATGAAAAATAGAAAACTGAAATATTGTCTTTATAAAAATTAAAAAGCATGTATTCGGGCTTTATACCTATGGAAATGACTAAAATGGTTGTATCTTGGGAAAACATAAACATTTTTTAGTGAAATTAAAGGCGTTCCTAATTGAAATGAGCGCTCTAGATGTAATGGAATAGTCATATCAACCTAGAAATGTATGAAAATGGAATAAACTATAGATGTGGCAACACAACTTCACGATCTTGATCTACAACAAGAGCGAGTCTTTAAGTGTGCTCTGATACCATGTTCGAAAACACAGGTTTTCCAACATAAGACAAACACCTTCAGTAACCACTCACACAAACAAATAAAATATAAACACACCGATGTTTTGACATGGTAAAACCCCTATGGGGAAACATCCACGACCCCAACCACCATGGCCACTTGGAGCAATTCATTAATGCAAAAGAAAAATATTATAGAGAGATTTGCAACAGAGTTTCTCATAATCAATAAACAACAAATGTACCTCCATACTATTTAAATACATGGACCAATCAAGTGCTAATCTGATCCAGGTGGATATTGGTGGCCACCCATCTATTCCAACTGGCTCAAAACAGTTTGTTGGCAACTTATTATTTTTAGCAGTTTTTCGGTTCCTAAACTTCTGAGGCTATTTTGAGGGCCTAAACGACGCTTTTTCGTGATTGAGAACCTCAATGATGGTTAAAGAGATTTCATTGTACTCCAAAATGAAGCTCCTCATCGATACCTTTCCAACGAGCTATTGTGCGCCCCAAATAGATATTGTATGCCAAATTTATGCCCCCGAGAATTTGATACACCAAACTACCCAAAATGGGGTCCACAAAACCGTTGGCTTTTCATCTTCTGGGGTTAGGGTTTTGGATTTTATTTAGGTTAAAAATGCCTTTGGAGCCTCATTGTAACAATCATCTTCTTTCAAATGTGATTAGCCATCACATCTCTTCTCAGAGATACACTACACACATTCCAACGAGTCTTTCACTTTGTATTTCTATAATTTTGTACATTTTGCTCATTAATAGAAATTGTGTATTATTGTATCTCTCTGTTTATGGTTTTATCTATGATATATCTTTGTTATATTATTTCCTCTCTTTCAATATCTCTATATATTTATGTGTTATATCTCCGTGTTGTGTTGGTTTTGTCACATGGGTGAGCAAAAACACAACACTTACTTGCCTAGTTAAGTGAGATAAACAAGACAGATATTTGTGAGTTGATTAGATAAACAAATACACATGAAACAAGGAAATAAATGTTAGAGAAGCTTGCAAGAACCAGAACCATGAAAAACAAAAAATAACAATCATATAGCTACCAATGGATCAATGTATTGATAGGCTAGCACCATAGAGAAAGGAAGGGACTTATGAGTCCCCTCTTCCTCCTTGGGAGGGCTCTTGAGTTCCCTAATAGAGAGCTCTTCTATTCATACAATGGAAAATGACAATGGTGAAGAAATACAATGTCAATCCTCTCAAGAGGTGAGTGGAATGGCCCTTGCTATAGTGCTTGAATGAGTCAAAGAGAAAAGAGGATTCTCCAAGAAGAATTCTTGCAACATAACAATACCTTGAAGTTCTTATTTTATTAGCACACCCATGGCATATATTTATAGTGTCCATTCATGGCAATATATAATTGGTTCATGATGTGAACAAGGGGCCTTTTAGGGAACTTCCTAGCCCTTGACCAACCTCCAAGCTAGATTTCTCTCAGATCTGAGTGTCAAATCGTGTTGGAAGTCGAACTGGAAGTGGTTGAGAGGCCGAAAAGATTCATAAATGTGTCGTTCATAAGAAGTGTTCGGGTTTTCTCATAGACAGTCGCGCATCTTGCGCATCCTGTGCACAGTGCGTGCTTAGGGTTTTGTTATCCCACACATTATGTGCACAGTGCGTGCACTTCCTTTGGTGAATTTGCACACTTTAATTTATGAGTCAAGTATATAGTTTTATGCCTTTTTGATGGATTGTGATGTTGTAGGTGTACTAATTGTTGTTGGAATTGATGTCTTTCTTCAACCATTGTTTGTAATGTTGTGGACGATTTTTCGGTGATAACATATGCCCCTTGATATATGAGGTTATGAGCATACGTATAGCTGAAATACATCAACGTTTATTTTTCTAAGAGTGACATTGTAAGGAAGAGTGAAGAGAGGAATTGCAAGAGTGATCCATCGGAGGGAGAGGGAAAACTATGGGAACCAAAACTTTTTTTAGGAAGAAAAAATAAAATATGTATACAAACGAGGCAGACATGCCCCATGATCATGTCATGAAACCAAAATGTGGGACTGTGACTGAAGATGTATGATGATGTAGATAGTTGCAATGCCCTCAGGGGTGGTTGATAATGGAAGATGACAGTTTTGAATGGTGAATGGGCTCTGAAGTGAGTAATGGATGACGGTAAGAAGTGTTGAGGACTTGTAGGCATTGATGGCCTATCAAATTTAGAGGTCTTTGGTAGGTATGGAAAAATCAAGTGGTTGCATAGCAAGACCCACCTTAACATGAGAGTTTGTTGAAGTCAAATGTTATGGGGGTCAATGAAATTAGAAAGAAATGATGACTCTCTTTGTTCTGTCCGAGACTCTTCATTGAACAAGTAATGAGAGTCAAGATATTGTCTCCCCTTTGTAAATTGTGGTGATGTCGAAAGGAAGGGATACACAATATCATGAAGCAAAGGGATTATTGAATCCACTTAGGAATAGGTGTAAATGTGTTGAACCTACACATAATAGATCTAGCTAAAAAATAATACACACATTTGCAGAGAGAATTTGAGAAAGAAGAAGAAGGAGAGAAAGAATGAAAGAATTCTCATTAACTGTTATGAATAATGAATAATTTTCACATGATATACTCTGTATAACTCAATAAGTGCACACTAGAGGTGAATCAATGTGCCATAGTGGTGGTCTAGAGTGATCTGGACACACACCAGTAGTTACAGGAGTGATCTGCCATCTAGTCTAGTCTCTCAGGCAGTTATGGGAGTGAACTGCCACCTAGTTGAGTTAACTAGCCAACTAGTCTTCAGTTAACTGACTGAACAAAGCGTAGTGAGGAGTTAACTCAGGGAATAAAGGGTAATGTGCCATTCTAGTGATGATCCCAAGGCAAGTTCAAATTATCATGGTGATGATCCCAATGTTGCATGGTGATAAAACCCATTCAACATCTAAACTCAACTCAACTAGTCAAACTGAAGTGTCAACTGAAAGAGAATATTCTTCAGGTGGAATATTCTCCCCTAAAATATAGNATGACTAATAAACAAGGAATAACCTTATGAAAAAGAAATCCTAGGTGTGTGTGAAGTAACTCCAACACCACCCATGAACATCACTATGGTGAAAAAGAATGTTTCTTGGCAACGAGGCCATGTTAGGTACCCAAATACAAAAGATACACTGAAATAAAGTGAGGAAAGAGGGAAAACCTCATGGGAAACCCCCCCCTCAAGGTACAATGTATGTAAAAATAAGAACTACAGTTTCTAGGCAACTGTGTCCTTCACTCCAAGATGACTTCCCAGAGAATGGAACTTCTGCTCAGTGAAGGTCTTGGTGAAGATGTCTGTCGTCTGTTCTACTGAAGGACATAATTGTAAGTCGATGATCCCCTCATGTACTAATTCCCAGATGTAGTGCATGTGGATCTCGATGTTCTTTGTCTACTGCCTCTCAACTGGATCTCTGCAGAACTTTAGAGTGCTTTGGTTGTCACACCAAATGACGATCGACTGATGAAACTGAATGCCCAACTCAGTGAGAAAATGTTGTAGCCACATAGCTTGAATGGTTATGTTAACTACCCCTCTGTACTCTGTCTCAAAAGAAGATAGAGCAATGAAATATTTCTTCTTGCTCGACCAAAAGATAGGCCCAGAACCAAGACTGAGTGAGTAACCAGATGTGGACTTGTGCTCAGTGCTATCGCCAACCCAGTCAGAATCAATAAACCCGATGAGATCTAATGTAGAGTCTATTGCATAATGAATCCCAAAGGTGATGGTGCCCTGTACATATCAAAAGATACGCTTTGTAACCTTCCAATGTAGCTCATGCGACTCCTTTATGAACTTGGAAACTACGCCAACTGCATAAGAGAGGTCTGGTATGGAGTGTGTGAGATACAAAAATCTCCCCACTAGTTGTCTGTACAGTGTGATGTCAACCAATGGAGTCTCCCCACCATCCTCAAGTTTGACCCCTGATAGGAAAGGATTCGGAGCAAAATTGCAGTCTGTCATGTGAAATCTCTCAAGGAGATCTCGTGCATACTTGGCCTGAGACAGTTTAATTCCTGATGGATCCTGACTGGTCTTAAGTCCAAGGAAGAAGTGTAGTGGAACCATGTCCGTCATCAAAAACTTGTCATGTAGAATCCTCTTGACTACAATAATCACTGAATTCGAGCACCCAATGATCAACAAATCATTGACATATAGAACCAAAAGTAGAAGTGAATCAGCCACCCTGAGCATGTAGACATTCGGGTCTGATTTACAACGTACAAAGTTCTGTGACAATAGGTAGGAGTCCATATTGGCATACCATGCCCTCAAAGCCTGCTTGAGGCCATAAAGGGATTTCTTCATTCGATAGACCAAAGATGAGTCCTGCATAAATCCTTGGGGATGCTGATCCAAAAACGGGTCGAGTACTACTCTCCCAAATGTTTACAATGTGAGGATCTTTAAATTGACTATGGATTATACAGGTTTTATTGAGCATGTTAGTTCATTTATTATAATGCATAAAACACATAAACATAATTAAATGGACATAGAATAGAAAAAAAAAAAAACATGAAGGCAAATAAGAGAGAGACAACCGATGCTGATAACGGAGTTCACCCCTCCACCTCTGGGGCTACGTCTCCGGACCTGCTCCAACTAGAATGCAGATCTTCTATATTCCTTCTTCAAAGTGAGCTCTCAAAACTCTCTTACATTCAAGCACTATGGCTCTTCATTAGCTCAGCACTATGGATTTCAATAGCTAAGCACTCTCTCCTTTTCCCCCCTTCTCAATATGGCTCACATAAGGGATATATATAGTTTTTCCTTACTCACTCTCCAACTAAGAGCATTAATTACAAAATCCACAATTGTAAGATCTAATTACAAAGAAGGAAAAAACAAGATCCTTAAAAGTAGGATCTTCAACCATCTTAGGCTCAAAAATGGAAAAGTCTCAAAACCACCTAAAGACTTTCCAACCATGCCCTTGATTCTCTCAACCTACAATTGAGAAAAATGGCCAATTTGTGTGAGGTGGTTTCTCACATGAAAACCAATTTCCATAATTAATAAATGAATAATATGTGAGAGAAATTTTCTCTCACAAATATTAATCATTTTAATTACAAGTGAATAATAATAATGTATGAGTTATTAAAGCTCATAAAATGCATAATTAAATGCATGAGCACTTCATAAAAGCATTAATCAAACTAATATGAAAAATGCATGAAGTATTTTTCCCACAAATGCATAATTAAATGTGTGAGAAATAAAACTCAAGAAAGCATCATTTTAATCCACTTGAACACTTTTTTCGCTACCTTAAAATCAACATGGCGCAAATTAAGAAGTTCTTTCAAATGCAGAGATCCATTTGGATCACACCTCCCCACAAAAGAAACTTTTGGTCTCCAAAAGTATCAGCTTCAATCCATCATCAAGTGCATGCAAATGTCTCTGAAAGGCACATTCCCTTAAGACTCCTTCACCCATGTTCTTCGGAATCGAAACGCAACACCAACATCTGCAATTGCTGCAACGCAAATGCCTGAAAAAGGCACATCCCCTCAAGACTCCTTCACCTATGTTCTTCAGAATCAGAATGCAAACACCCACATCTGCTTAAAGTTGCAACCTGTAATTGATGATAACCTGGATCTGTGACTAATCATACCTGTTTAAATTTTTTGAAACACTTGCCAAGAGTTTATAACCACACTCATTGGTCAAGTTTACATGAAAATGACAAAAATAGGCTTAGGCAAAAACACCTCAATCAACTTTTTACAAAGAAGCCAACAAGGCTTAATGCGCAAAAATATGCCTCTCACTCTTCCTCACGTAAGAGTGGCTAAACAATCCTTTTTCAATGCTTCATAATCATCTTTACATCAAGTTTTAATGGCAATTATTGCCTTTATATGGCATTTACAACAATTTACATGCCAATTTTGAAATGCAAAATGGAAATTACATGATAATTCAATGTGCCAATAATGTGCATAAGATGGGAAAACCATACCCTCTGTGCGCTCGGCTTTCATGGATTTTCTGTGCTCGATTTCCTGCACAAAAATCTTATTGCGTTGGTCGTAATGACGAAACCTTCTCCAACAGCTAGGCATCTTTGAAGTTCTGAATGGTGCTAGGCCCGAGAGCTTATGAACTCGGTGTAATGGCCCTAGCCCTTGGCTCAACTGCATTGTCCTTTGTCAAAGGTCAACCATATCGTTTGCAAGGCCTGAAACACACTGTCACTCTTCGACTCTTTGTATTGGTCTCCCTGCACAATGGAAACAAAACTAAACAACTCCATGCCTTGAACAAGGCCCGTATCCCTGGATTCTTGGCTATCGATGCTATGTAGGAATTCGGCTCCAGTAGGGAAGCATATGAACAGTGCACACAGTTTGATTTCCAACTCTGTATTGAATGTCAATAGCTCCAAAACACTGAATCACACTTCCAAAACAAATATTTTATGGATGAATACCATCAAATCTGTAATACAAACTAGCGGGAGTAATCTCAACAGAGCTCTCCTTATGGAAAATATGTTGAGATATGCAGAGACGCCCTCAGAGCTCGATCCTAATCTTAGCATCGACGCGCAGGAGCTTTGAGAAGTTTTGGGGATGTGGAATGGTAGGGTATATGTGGCTCTATCAAGTCATAGAGGTTCAACCTGCAAGAAGCCCCATTCCTCTCATTTACCCTGCGCGTAATGGCCACCCGAACTATGTCACTGGTCAAAAGCCCATCGGCGTTCTACGCCTCTGCAGGGCTTGAGCTCCATCTCTCTGCAAGCAACTGGAAACGCAATCAGAGCTTCCAAGGCGATAGGAAACCTATGTGCACATGCAAAGCTCAGGACATCGGTTCTGCAATGAAGGTGGACCTCAAAACAATGGAAGACAAACCACCTCATGTCTATAGTGCTGCGACAACCTTCGATCTTAGCTCTTGAGAATTCGGCTACGGTCATCGACCATATCCAAGATAAGAAGAAACTTTCTCATTCGGAGGCCGTTTGGCGCGATTTTCACGCCGTTGGATTTCTCTCATCCAGCCCTTTGCAATGATGCCATTACTTCTTGATTCTGAGTCAGATTTTTTTTTAGTGTTTTCCATCAAAAGAGGGATACCTGCCCCCATAAAACTCGAAATTTTGCAACATAGAAGAAATAAAACTTGTAGAAATATTATGAACTGCTTACCGAACCAACACCAAGCACTTTCATCTCGTAATCATGCTTTTCCAATGGTGGATGGATCCTCCTTCTTCACAGGCGCTTTCACATTCTGCTCACTTGACTTGTGGCAAATTTCAGGGTGCAATTTCCAACACTTCTTTTCCCAATGGCCATTGATTTTGCATAAATTCCTTCATTTTCCATTTAGCTGTACATTCCTTGCAGGAGAATATGAAAGGTTCTTCTTCTTCTTGGTCTCACTTCTCATGGACACATCCGTCTTCTTAACCCAAATTTTCTTTGTTTGATGCTTAACTACATCACGGTTAGAAGATCTATGGAAGCAATCATTTCTCTTATATGCAAAAGAAGAACTTGAATGACTGTTATACCTTCCTGACTTGTCCTTGAACTGATGAGGACTAAATTTCTTGATTCCCTTCTTGGAATCCAATGGTGAAGAGATGGCTTTCACTTCAGCAACTTTCGAGCATTCTCCTTTCTCTTCATGTCCATAACCCAAGCCTGCAAATGGTTGTCTTGCTACAACCTCCAATGGCTGGGTGACTCCTTGACCATTAATTCCAATTCCACCTCCTCTATATCCCATATTCGTGAGGATATCCATGCCAACATTAGTTTCATATTGAGAGAAAACAGAACATGAAGAAACATCATATACCTTGGTTTGAGATGCAGCATCCATCTTCTCAACCTTTTGAAACTTAGCCAATAACTCTTCTTTGTCTCGTAGCATCTCTTGAAGCTCTTGCTTCTCCTCTTCAACGACTTGCAAAAGTCTTCTCAATTCTACATTGTCAGCTTGAATGTTGTCATTGATCTCTTGCAACTCTTGCATTCTTTCAGTAAACTTTTGAATCCTACAATAAACTTCAATTTGACGGATCCAATTGTCCAATTTTTCAGCATTAAGTTCTCCATTATACATAGGTAAATCAAACTTAATATCAAGCTTTAAATGAGGTATATTAGGATCAACTTTTGTTTTTTCCTTTTCAAATGGAGAAGGAATAGAACCATCAGGAAGAGATGGAGAAGTTGGTGGAGGTTTAGGAGGTTCCTCACCACCTTCTTCTTTTTTACCTTCTGTATTAGATGGTCCACCTTGTTCACCTTTATTTCAATCTTGATAGAGCTCCTCTACCATCGTTTGCATTCTCATGAAAGCTTTCAAAAATTCCTCTTCAGAAGGGATAGAAGAAGATGTTGCTTCTCCTTTTGGTGAAGACATCCTTCCTCTTCTTGAACCAATCTCTGGATCAAACTCTTCAAGTTCCCCTTCACCACGCTGAAGCTTGGATCTTGTTAACATCAACTCACAAAGAAAATGGTTAACCTTGCTCTGATACCAGATGATCCATGTATATCTCCTCAAAGAGATCACCGTGAATAAATGAATTCTTCACATACATCTTATGGACTTCCCATCCCTTGGCTACCGCAATGGAAAGTGCCAATCATATGGAATCCATCTTCGCTACTGGAGTGAAGGTCCCATCATAGTTAATACCATGCACCTGCTGAAATCCTTTGGTGACAAGCCTAGCTTTGTATCTACTGATCTATCCATCCATTGTTCTCTTGCTCCTGTAGACCCATCTGCATCTGACAAGTTTCCTCCCAGAAGGAAGGGGAACCAGATCCCAAGTCTGGTTCTCGAGGAGGGAGTTATACTCCTCCTGCATGGCGGATTCCCAAAAGGGATTTCCAATAGCCTCGCCATAAGACTGTGGATCTGAATATTGAACCAAGAAAATATGCCTGGAGGGAAATGGTTTAGTGGTAGTGAGTGCAACAGGAGGCTCCTCGAAATCAAATCAAGTCCTCCTTGTATCAGCTGGATCACCAATGAGACCCCCTGCATCCTGAAGAGTAGTTTGTGCCCACTTGGGCCTCTGCTCTGTCTCTGCAACTACATCTGGATGCTTTGAATCTACATTTGACTGTATTAACTCTGAATCTAAATCATCTGAGTCTTATGAATCATAACTCTCACCTGAAGTAGAGTCGGCATGTGCATGTTCATCATCTCGGACAGGTGGAAGAATGAAGGTGTCTGCATGCGGCTGCTGAGGTGCATACGATACACTTTCCTCGAATTGGACACTTCGCTCAATGATGAGCCAGTCCAAGGAAAGATCAATAAGCCTATATGCCTTCACATCGTCAGTGTATCCAATAAAAATGCACTCAATGCTCTGTGGATCAAGTGCCTTCCTCTTTTCAGAGGGAATATGATCCCATGCACATGAACCGAAAATGCGAAAGTGGGTCACTTCCAGTTTGAGGCCGCTCTAAGCCTCGTAGGGGGTCTTATCCTTGACATATCTATGGGGAGATATGTTTTGGATGTATGTTGCACAATTAAGTGCTTCGGCCCATAGTCTCTGTGGTAGAGACTTTGCATGCAGCATGCAAGATGCCATCTCCTTTAGAGATCTGTTTTTCTGCTCAACAACTCTATTTTGCTGCGAAGTATAGGGAACTATGTGCTGCAAATGAATCCCTGCCTCATGGAAAATATTATAGATCTCATGATTTACATACTCTCCCCCATTATCATTTTAGAGGGCTTTGATCTTCTTTCCGGACTGTGTCTCAACCAAGGCTTTGAAATCTTTGAGGTGTTGAAAGATCTCAGATTTTTTCCCGAGAAAGTAGATCCATGTAAAACGTGAGAAATAATCAACAAAAATGAGAACAAACCTTGCTTTATTGATGGATGGATGCAGAAAGGGACCCATAAGGTCACTTTGGATCAGATCTAAAGGTGCAAAATCTCACTAAGACTTTCCTTTGTCGAATTTCTTCTGAGGGTGTTTTCCGAGAACACACTCCTCACATACTCCCTTGGAGAAATGGATGTTTGGTAGACCATCAACTAATTTGTGCTTGCTAAGATATTGTATGTATCTAAAATTCAAATGTCCAAACTGTTCATGCCATACCCTACTACTTTCATCAACATGAGTAAGTAGTAAAGCAGAATCAGGTTCAATGAGTTCAGAAAATGTATACAATCTAGACTGATGATTTACCTCACCGGTAGAAACCTTGGAGTTGGTTTTCATGTCGTAGATGTCCAAGGAATATTGTGTGAATATGAATTTCTTTCTAGTGCTGGAATTCGTCATCTGATACACAGAGAGAAGGTTGACAAAAAGTTTGGGAATGTGCAACACATTCTCAAAGTTTCCATTGGTGAGTTCAATCCTTCCTTTTCCGGTGACTCCGACAACAAAGTTGTCCCCCATCAGAATAGGAGGACCTTTGCATGCATCCAATGAATAATAGACTACTTTTGAGGCATCCATGTGATGTTATGCTCCTAAATCTACGATCCAAGCATCGGGAGAGGAGTTGATTGCAATCAAGGCATGGCTAGAATTGCCTTTCTTGGAATTCAGATCTTCTGGCTTCTTCTTCTTTGCACCCTCGGGGATGCGATCTCCAAGGTTGTTTTTCTGAAGTATTTGAGACATCATATCTATTTGTTTTTTCATGCATGCAGATTTTGAATGGAATCCTTTGTGACAGTACGTGCATTTCTCCCCTTTTTCCCTTTGGATCCAGAGGCATCGGTGAAGGATTTTGTGTACCCTTCCTTCTTTGAATGTGTATGAGATTTACGTTTATATTTATCTTTATATTTCTGATATTTGTGGCTGCCATCATGCACAGTGAGTGCATGCGCCCTTGGTCCTTTGATTTTTCCCATGTTGATGAGCTTGGTTTTCTCTTGTGTCAGGGATTCGATAAATTCCTCAAGGGAAGACATATTCTAGGTATCTCCATAGGTGAATCTGACAGTGTGGAATGTGGATAAGAATACAGAGAATTCAGGACCAAGCTTGGAGAGAATGGTGAAAACCATTTGTTTCTCCTCCTTTTCTTTATCAACCCCGCAAGCTTTGAGTTGTGACAGTAAATCCTTGAATTTTGTAAGTAAATCTTGGATATTCTCGAAGCTTTTTGGATCCAATGTGAGCATCTCCACCTCCAACATGTGTCCCCTCATCTCATCCCATTTTCCAAAGATCCCTTCCAAGGTGGTCCAGGCTTCATTGGGAGTCTTACAGGAAGATATATGAAAAAGGAGATCGGGGCAAATTGTTCCGAGTGCCTCATCCACGTGATTTAAGTACTTGGATTTTTCTATGGATGATGTTGGTTCTGTATCTGTATTCAAGGTTAACCTGTACAAACCTCGGGTTCGGAGATGAATGGCTATTTTCTCCTTCCATGCAAAATAGTTGTAAGGTTTAAGAATGAATTCTTTTTGGAATTCCATCTTTCCTTCGTCTTCAATCTTTTGTACCTACAAAAATTTTTGGTGTAGCTTTTGCTCAGTAGTCTGTCGGCTCTGATACCATGTAAATGTGTTGAACCTACACATAATAGATCTATCTAAACAATAATACACACATTTGCAAAGAGAATTTGAGATAGAAGAAGAAGGAGAGAAAGAATGAAAGAATTCTCATTAACCATTATGAATAATGAATAATTTACACAGGATATACTCTGTATAACTCAATGAATGTGCACTGGAGGAGAACCAATGCACCATAGTGGTGGTCCAGACTGATCTAGACACACACCAACAATTATGAGAGTGAACTGCCACCTAGTCTAGTCTCTCAGGCAATTATGGGAGTGAACTACCACCTAGTTGAGTTAACTAGTCTTCAGTTAACTAACTGAACAAAGAGTAGTGAGGAGTTAACTCAGGGAATTAAGGGTAATGCGCCAGTCTAGTGATGATCCCAAGGAAAGGTCGAATTAGCATGGTGATGATCCCAATGTTTCATGGTGATAAAACCAAGGCAACAACTAAACTCAACTCAACTAGTCAAACTGAAGTGTTAACTAAAAGAGAATATTCTCCAGGTGGAATATTCTCCTCTAAGATATAGGAGACTGGATAATGACTAATTATGACTAATAAAAAAGGAATAACCTTAGGAAAATTAAATCCTAGGTGTTGTGAAGTAACTCCAACAATAGGTGATATCATGTACTAATGGGTAATATGGATGAAGTCAAGACACTATGGGACTTAGGACTTCCCTTGGTTGGGGTGTTGAAGGATGATTTGCAACAACCGTAAAATTGGAGCTAGTGTTAGGGGGACAACTAGACATGAGG
Organism: Picea mariana; assembly: GCA_032191745.1. Taxonomy (NCBI): domain Eukaryota; kingdom Viridiplantae; phylum Streptophyta; class Pinopsida; order Pinales; family Pinaceae; genus Picea; species Picea mariana. Next base: position 20,351 of record JASDQU011177555.1, read on the forward strand.
TTAAACTATGTTGGAGGATGAAAAAGTGGGAAAACTCAGAGATCGTGGTTACATGGATTTGGGATACTCAGGGTTTGTCAACGATGGCAAGATGAAAACAAGGGCGGATGCCCCAACCAAGGGTGACATGGGTTGCTTTGTCAGGTAAAAGAAGGCTATAAGGGAGGATGACTAAAAACGTTATGTAAATGTTGGAAACACAGGCTTTACACATTTATCAAATGAAATAAAGATTAATTTGGGTTGAGTATACAGATACAGAAATGAGTGCCCCAATGAAAGATGGCTTGGACTGTTTAGGGAACAAGCTTGTGAAAGAGAACTGATGGAGGGTGGTGGCCCCATTGGTGGGTTTCTGTATTGGGTAAATGGATGGAGGACAATCTACAGATGGGAAAAATAATGGTGGATGAGATGGAGGGCTAATGGAACTGTGGGGGTGCAGTCAACAGAACCAAGTGTAGGATGATATGACCCAGTAGTCCATTGGGAAGGTTAGCAATATGATAAGAAGAAGTATGGGGTTCCTTCTCGGAAGTGAAAAAACTATCGGGACTCCCAATCTTAGGGGGTGAAAAACATCATGAGTGTCAAGTTTCCAAAGGGGACTATGAATGGGACAACTCATGTGGGGAAGAGTGTTATCGGTTGACAGTACCAAAATGTAGTAGAGGTAAAGGTACTGCAAAGCCAGATGTAGGGACCCTAAAGGAAAATGTCAGAGGGTGTGACTGGGATATGCAATTTTTTACAGAGGGAATAATTACATGTTAGTGTTGAACATATACCTGAAGGGGATGTAATCTTGTTTAACAAGTACCTGCACAGAAATTAAATACCCGACATGAAAAATATATGATGATAAAGAACATATAACAACTATTTGATAAAACTGAATGTGAGCATGCGTACCTAAACGTACCGTGAAAAAAAAATGCTCCTTTGGGGAGAAGTGTAGATGATAACCTGAGGAATGTGAATGTGCAGATGGTTGGATCAGGATCTTGTGGCCAAGAACAATTCGAAAAATGAAGGCTCTGGGCTCCTGTAACAGAATGTGGAAGATGGGAAAATGGGCCTATATATGGATGGTGGGCCCACAATGCCACCTCATTTGCACCGACACTATTATTGATCTGGAAAGAGAGTTGTGAGATGATTTGGAGATTATGGGAGCATGGGGCTACCGATCTAACATTTGTGAGAGACAGGTTAGTGACCTTATCGTCCTGTACTTAGTGAAGTTGGGGGAGGGTAGCTAGGAACTGTATGGAGGGACGTACAGAGGTTTTTGAGGTAGGTTACCACTAGTGCACGGGAAAAGGGGGAATAACCGTGCATGTGTGTAAGAAATTGAGTTCTACCCTAGAACCCTTGGATTCTACTGGCGCCAGTGTCACGGCGAGAGACTCGATTGATGCATTGTGCACATGTTTTGGCCTGACATGGAGGAGGGGAGGGTGGCCATTACTTTACGATCACAATTTCTCAAGTGTGGCGACAAATGTTGCAGGTGATTTTACAGTTTCCATATACTAGTATGGACTACAGATAGGATCCAGACATGGTGCTACCCCCTGGGGACAATTGGGATCATAAAGGTATGTGTGTTATCTATCGTTTTGATTTTGGTAGATAGCGTTGATCAAATATGTGTATGGATGTTGACACTCTATCTAGGTTTCTTTTGCATATGTTGGACCCCGGGGTCGAGAGGCTAAGGTCGTCCAGGAGTTGGATCGACGAGAGCCAACAAAGGCAAGGGCTGGGTAGAGGAACTAATGATATGATGACAATGTAGGTTCTTCTAGAGAGTCACAGGGGGATGCAAAATTTGTCTTAGAGGATCTGCGTCGATGGTTCGAGCGGGTCCTACAGGGGGTTCCAGAGGGCATATGGGTCCATATTCAAGAAGATGAGGTCTTGGACCAGTGTGTATGACTACCGACAGAGTGGTGTGCGTTGATCTGCAGGGCAGCGGTGGCGGGGGAAGCTATGACGGGTCGGATGCCTTTTGGAGTTGGAGTGCCCCCAGTTGGTGGGGTACCTCTGGCTGACAAAGAACCTAGGGGGGCATCTCTAGGGGCACCATGAGTGCTGAGCTGATATGTATAGGTTTGTGGGCTCGATTTTGTATAGGGTATTTGATACCCAATTTTGTATTTATAGGGATGATGAGACTTATGAGCCTACGGGCATATGTGTATATATATTTTTTGTAAAACAATGATGAACATTTTGATATATATAGTGGATATATTGATGATCATTCTTTTATTTGTGTTTTTTGTTTATGGTTGTGATGTCTTTTGCTATCTTTAATAGATATATCATGCTATGTATATGATGTTTTTAATGGGATAAATGCCAATTGTAACAACCCTGGTTAAATAGTTGCATAGGGTTTATTAAGTATAATTAATTAGATAATCTGACTGTCCTAATATGTTTTAGTTAAACAATGATTATTTCTTAATAATATTAATTAATTAATTATTAATTAATTAATTGTTCATATCTGTTGATGATTAATTAATTAATTAATTAATTGACTCATTAAAGATTTGAGTAATAAATTAAAGGGGCTTAATAACTTTAAATTATTAATAATAATACTTTACGTATGCAGGGGGGGAATGAAGCATTACATGAAGGATAAGGTAATAAAGGCATGGGATAAGGTAATAATGGGGAGGATAAGGTAATTAATGGAGGATAGGGAGTTGGTGGATGGGGGGAAGATATGACGGGGAAGAGTCCTACGGGAGAGGATTATGAAAATTTGGGGGAGGAAGAATTATTTTGGGAGGAGAGGACTGTATTTCTGGTTTGCATATTTTTCTGGTGTTGGGAGTTTGGTTTTGGGGTTTTGGTGAACCATCGCAGGGGGCACCGGGTTGATGGGGGTTTTGGGTATGGGGGCCAGGATTCCTTACGGTATCTTGGAGCTAGGGAGCAAGACAGGCTGCTCCTAGCTGGCTGGGTGGTTAGTTGGTTTTGGAAGGGTTTGGTCAAAGTAGCAGGCTGGGCAAGTCAGCAGGGAGGACAACCAGATAAGCGAGAGTTTAGCATCAAGAAGTGGTATTTTTATTTCTGAATTTGATGAGTTATGTGATGATTATGTAATCTATTTCATGCTGTGGTTAAATTTAATTTTCTGCTGAATATTATATTCTTTTACGATGATTAATGAATTACTTATGCATTGAAAGAAATTTATGTTTAATTGTATGAAATTTTTAGGCTTACTTAAATTTTGGTCCCTACACATGGTATCAGAGATGTAGTTCACAATCTGGAGCCTTAAGGGCCTACCTACCCACCCAAAAATTTAAACAAACCCCACCCAGAAATTTAAACAACCCTGAAACCCTTTAATTAGGTATAAATATGAGCTCCAAGCTCCAACTCCACCTAACCTGCAAGCCAAGCACACAATTGTTTTTTTTTAGTATATATGCAGATCTATATATATCTTTATACATAATGCTTCCCCAAATAATTATGCTTTGCCCTTGAACTTCTAAACACAGGTATAGATGACTGTATATAAATAGACAAATATAAAAGATATTTATTTAAACTATAAAAAATATATATACATATAAATATATAAATATATATATATATGTATATAAGACTACTTAGAAACCTTGAAGAAGAGAGAGATTGTTACAGGAAAGGATAATCCTTTTGGAGATTAATCAAGATAAATTATCTCCTTCTTAAATGATTTGGACATGTTTTGCAACCTGAACTGCTTAATTAGTCCTCAGAGCCCTTGAACTACTCTTACCATTCTAGACCCTACCCACTTTTGTTTGAACACATATTCATAAGAAAATTATGCAGTAGTGTTTTAAAGTCAATTACTTTGTGATACTGGCATTCCAAATCAAAAGGCATCCACCAAAAGAAATAGAGAAAGAAAACCATTTAGAAACAAAAGCTGGAAAGTCCAAACTTGAAATGACTAAAATTCTATTTTTGCACTAAACCATTAGACTTCTTTAAAAATCAAGGTCATTAACTGTAGGTGGATGGATTACCAAGAAAAAGGTCACCCGTAATTTATTCTTTATGTTTAAGCTGTTGAAGAAGATCGCAAAATCACTATCCTCTTCTACATGAAAGTTAGTTACAGCCTTAACTAAATTTCTTTCTTCAATGACAGGATTTAGAAGCCAGATCCGCAAATAGTTTTGCAAGACCTCAGATTTCGCAACAAATGAATTCAAGAATTTAGTTTGTAAATCCATTGCACTGACAAGTACAATTCTAAGTCCTACTCACGCTCCAGAATCTCCTGTAAATAAAAGTTTTTTTGGGGGGTTTGGGCCCAGCTCCATTATTTATTGACAACACGGTCACCAAACACCACAATGATCACATGAAAGCCCAATATCGGGTCACAAAGGCAACCTATCAAAGTAAATGGGAAGTGAAGAAAAATAGCATAAAATAAATTAGTA
>JASDQU011177556.1:7608-18477 GCA_032191745.1 Picea mariana
TGATGTTTATACAATTTTCTGGTTGTTATTTTTGAGTTGGAATTATCTTTGTTTTCCTAATCTGAATTTGTTCCTTTTGGCAGAGATAACTGCTTCTACCAGTGTGTCGCCATTGTTGGCAGCCAAATCACATTTTTCCATTGTCTTATAAGCTGCCTACACCAATGTTTTGGAAACATCAATTTTTCGTCGCAATTCTCAAATAAACGACACTTTTATTCTTTACGCCTTTTGCACACTTACTTTTGTTTTGTTTTCACGACTGTAAGCGTGAAAACTTGGTTTTTCGAAGTCGCATTAAAATCGTTATTTGAACTGTCATCATCCTTTCTGTTGGTATGCCCACTGCACTTACATTTTATTTACCATTTTGCAGTTGGCAGAACCTTTTTGATCTGCACTCGTTGGACAATTCTTGGATTGATTGTGTGACTTTGTCTCGCTAAGTTTGTGATGCATTGGCATTTGGATTTAGGTGTTTTGATCTACTTGACCATTGGTTTCATGAAGATATATAGGTGTTATGATTTAACCCTTGATATATTTCATTTGATATGACACCTAGTTTCAAACGCATGAGGCACATTGGTTAAACTCTTGATATGAGTTGTTACAATACATTGGCGCATGGTTAAACATTTGGTATTGGTTTTGATTTGTATGTTGGGTTTTTAAAACTATGGCATAATGTTGATTGCACGCGTTGGTTTATACACTAACCATTCATTTCATTGGTCGGGCAAGTGACATGTTTTTCAAAACTATACTATAGTGGATTGAACAGCTTTAAGCGTCGACGGTTGTACCTTGGCAATAACTATTATGCATGGCAGAAGTAAGCTCCACCACCTTTGCACGATGTCATTTATGCTTATCCCTTACCCCTGTTCCACCTATGTTAGTTCGGGTAACCCTTCGTGCACTATGTTCCTGTGTGTGCTATGACCCAAACCCTGGGCTTACCATGTGCTCGGCTCCATGGCACCAGTCGTGCGAATCGAGCCAAACAGTAGCCAAGCGTTACTGCTGTTCGACAATGCCCTGAAAGACTTGGAGGACAGTGGTTGGCTTACCTTTGTACAGCGATTCGAGGGTTTTAATCTTTGTGTTTCACAGCAGTTCGCTCTGACTTTTGATGGCTCTAGAGCCAAGGTGGGTGGTACTCAGTTGGAAATCAACGAGGAGTTTATTAGTTCTACTACAGGGTTACCATCCTCGGGCCAGCATTGGTTCAAAAATTCCAAGGTCGAGGAGGTGTCGTGGCCACTACTGTTCATTTCACGAAAAGTCACATCTTGTGACAGAGGTATGCCCGTATCCATGCTTAAACCATGATGGCATGACCTTTTGATAGTAGTCAAGCAATTCGTAACCTGTGAGGGTCGATATGGACTCATTTTTCTCTACCACCTGCGTTTGTTAATGAATTTTATTGGGTATCCATTGAATATGCCTTTCTATTTCTAGCGTAGCCTATACAAAATGTCGAAAAGGTTTAAAAGGGAGAAGGCTGACAGTAGCCTGTTCCACCATGGCCTAATTAAACTTATCATTGTTTATCACTTAAGCCTCCACGGTGATAGCTGGCAAGATTTTATCGCTCGAAATGGTTTTGATGATATAAACCCTATCCAAATTGACAAGCCTGTGGTTAATGAAACCAAGGTCGGGCCACCCATGCCCTTCCATGTCCTACTGCCTCCTCCTAAAGCCTCGGTCGATCCTGATGTTGACTTACCCGACGCCATAACTAAGAAGGCTGAGGCTATTAAAAAGTTTGTGAGCAAAAAGGTTAGAGGTAACCCTACTGTTGATGGTAAAGGAAAGAAGAATGCTCAGCTTATCTCGAGAATGGCTAGAAATAAGACTAAACCTAGTGTTGAGAAGAAGCCCATAATCCTTAGTGAGGATTCAGACTCTGATGTAGAACATTTCCTAGCTAGTGAGTACCCTTACTCATAGGGTCTATGCTCCGAGCCACCTTATGACTTTGTTTTGAACCTTCCCCCTTGCCTAAGGAACAATCCCAGTTACCCAGGGATCAAGTTACCTAACAAAACCCTCGGCAATGTAACCAAACCCTCACCTGCTTTTTCAAAGCCCGCACAATCATCATGTGACCAATGTGATTGGTGGTCGGAACGATACTATATAGATGTTCTTGTGCTTCAATCGAAAATCAAATCACTGGAGGATCAAGTTGTAGTATTGTCCAGCCAAAGGGACAAGCTTCGTGTTGTTGATAGCAAGTAGAGAACCACCGGTTCCATCGTTTTTCAAAATGTTGAATCAGCTACAACTGTTATCAACTCCAAGATGTCACGATCAAGTCGTCTGCTCATCATACAGGTATGAATTTTGATATCATTCTAGTTTCGTGTATGATCAGGATTAATATAATGATGTGAGTTTGGTTTTCAAATAGCTCTGTCTATCATTCGAATTGGCTCTGTCATAATGTTATTCATCCTGTACATTGTTTTCGCTTTGCTAAAAATGAATGAAATTTTCGATTTGGATACATGATTTGCTCATACCCAGTTTAGCCACTGATAGATTTTCATCGGATTTGATTCGTTTGTCTATTGAGTTAACGAAATCGATGGTTTCATTTCGATTGGGTTTGTTTGTATCTATTCTGAACTGGAAATTGTCATGCTAATTTTAGATTATAATCATGCATCGATTTGATTTCGTTATGGTTAGATTATATTGGCTCTAATTTGGTTGGTATGTTGTGGTTTTGGAACGACTTCGTGAGATTGAATTGATGTCATGCGATCTCTTAAATCAGGAATACAATTCTATTTGATATCGATTTGGAAATAATGACTCTGTTTTTCATGAAAACAATATTCTCATTTACACCTGTGCAAATGATATCAACGCCCGAATCATGGAACAGTTTTGATTCACGAAAACTATGTTAAACCCTAGTTGTTCGATTCACTTGATTGGATTGCTATGTATCTTCAGTTAGCATGATCGATTTATGAGTTGTATTCGTATCAAAAATAAACTTGATTGCAGCTCTGTTAATTTTAATTTTCAAACGAGTTTGTTAACTCAGATTGACTCATGTTATCTTTGTCAAATTCGTATGAGGAAATTTGGGTAATAGTCGTTTCAAAATGAATGTAAGAAATGATTTCGTGAATGATTTTGTCTTCCCCAATCTGCAATCACAAATTATCGGATAACCCCTATGAACTTTGTTACCATCTGATTGATCCTGTTAAAATTTCATTTGATTTGATTTACGCACCAGTTTTGATTTGATTCGCTCATGATATGGATCGTTTGTTATTACAGTTATGTCAATTGGAAAATGATCTTGTTTGGATTCGATCGTGTCTCCTGTCTATGAGACAACATGACAATTGCCTGCGATTTGTTTTAAGTATATTATTTTCAGTTTGATATGAAACGATTTCATCACCATTTCATTACTATTTGATTTGATTCTGTTCACCTGACTTTGTGGCAACAAACGAAATAGAGCATACGCTTCTCTGTATTCATTTGATTTTGATTTTTTTTTGATCTTGACTTAGTATAGCAATGTCAAATTGAATGATTCGTTTGTCCTTCAATTAGATGTTAGCTACTTTTAAATAGTTGAATTTAATTCTTTAAAAGATTTGAATTGATTTTTATGTTGATTCTATGTCTTATTTAGACTAGCTACAGAATCGCAAGATTCTGTAGCTAGTCTATAGAATTAGATTTTTATCATTTTCTTTATTAAAATATCTTTCTAACTTGTCCATTTTTAACCCTTTTCAGGTACATCCAAATTGCATTGGGCATATTGGACAGTCTAGGGGATATTTGTGTGTTTTAGTTTTATTTTAGGTTCCTAGTTTAGTCAGACTTGGGATATCTTCCCAGATTTTATGTAAACAATTTGATAACTTCCACATGGATGTTTTACCCTGTGGAAGGTCTTTAAATACTTATTATTTTGTGTAATAAGGATCATCCTCACTTGTGGGAGAACCGGGTTATGGATTTCTAATACAAACTGAGACAGGAGTTGATGTTCTGCTACAGCTTTCTCTTTCATAATATCAATCTTTTGTTTCAAGTTTATGCTTATCAGTTTGCAGTTCATTATAGCCTACTTTAGCTATCATATTCTATTGCATAATGATATGAATTAATTAATGTTTTATCCATAATCTGATCTCTTTCATTATTTAAAAAATACAACAATTACTTTATTCGGTTAATGAATGACATATTTCTCTTCTTCATCAATTGAATTATTTTCTATAGATCTTTGCATACAGGTTTATCTAACTGTGGAGATTTATAAATTATATGATTGTTGTGATTTTTATGTCTTGTTTGTCTTGTAATCATATTTGAAGAGCACTGCAGCTTATCGTTTACAAGAATCTACTGGATAATTTGGTGCGGGTTTCCTCCCTCCGATCAGCTAAGACAATCATCATACACAGGACAAACCTTGAGCATTTCTCCAGGTCAGTTTGTGATTTATTTGTTATTTATTTGTTAGTATAATATTAGTAGTTTAGTTAGATTTGTAGTTAGAATTAGTATATTAGTTGTTTAGTTTAGTTAGTCTTTGTTTTATTTCTGTTCATAAAATTAGAAAATCAACAAAAATATCTCTTGCTGTCTTAGGGCAGAATATAAATGAGTTTTTCAGGTTTTATTTAAATCTATAAATTGTGGATATTGTATGTTTTGTGAATAAGATTTATTTATGTTAGTAGTTAGATAGTTAATTAGTTAGAGTTAGTATAGTGGTAGTTAGTAGATTCTACCTATAGAATAGTTAATCTTGTTTTAGTTTGTTATTTTTAGTTAGATTAGTTTATTAGTTTGTTCATTTGTTAGTTTTAGTTAGATTAGTTTATTAGTTTGTTTATTAGTTAGTTTTTAGTTAGATTAGTTAGTTTAGAGTAGTTTTCTTTTTTTGTTTTCTTAGGACCTTAGATCGGCTAACGGAGCCGCTAAACCTATTAGGGTGGTTCATCCCAAATGGCTTGGGTTATTAGACAACCCCGGACCGGTTCCACTCTTCCAGTTGACGGACGATCGATTTCTCCCGTCAACAACAAGGGCTTGCAAAATTTCATGGTAGGGAGCATGCAATAATTGAGAGTAACCATATGTTTATTGCATAATTAGCCTAATTTCTTTTAGTAAGACAAAAAATGTTGAGTTTATACGTCCTATTACTTAAAGCATTTAAATCGAGTAGAAAAAACTTTGAGTATAGGATAAGAGCTACCGACACATCATTACCAGTACTAGATGGATGTAGGGTTGTGCTTTAGTACCAGAATAGCGCAGAGTTGTGGTTCAGTACTAGAATAGTATAGACCTCCTCCTTTGGTACCAGATGAACACACAGGTGACCATAAGTACCAGATGAGAACAGTACCGGATGAGCACAGGAATGCTATTCAGTATCGTATGAACACAGACTTTCTCCTTTGGCACAGGATGAGCATAGAAATGACCATTAGTACTGGAATAGCGCAGACTGGAATTCTAGAAATGAATATCAAATCCCAGCACTGAACATGTTGATTTGGTCTCGCCGACGAAAGTTGCAAAATAATATGAAGGTTTCAGCAACCACTCCCCCATGCCTAAGGTTTTGCATGGCCTCATGCAAACAATGTGAGATAAAAAAATGGTTTCTCAGAGAGTTGTGAACACCTTCTAAAAACAAACCAATAGAACTAATTAAAACTGGATTTTTATTCATGCTTAAAAACATAAAATTTTAGGGAAAATGTCAAAAGTTGAAATATTAGCTATGAATGAAATAGTTTGGACTTAACATTCAGTTTCAACTACTATTAAAAGATCACTTAATTGATCATCCTTGTAAAATAGTGGTCTTATAATAGATAGGTAAATATAAATCATGAATGCATCATTTTTAACAACTTTAAGGAAAAAGAAGAATTTTGAAGAAATAGGTCATGAAGCACTCCCTTAAGTGTTATCTTCCGTTGACAAGGATGCCTTTCCCACTTTTGAAACTCTTCTAGTATTATGTGTGCATTTGGAGGATGAAGAGATTCCCTTCTCATAAGATTCCAAACAAAATCATCATAACTTTTAAAAATAAATCTACTATAGGAACAAAAGATCTTAAACTGATTGCTTTATTAGATTTTGACATTCCCATTTATGAAAAGTATGAAAGATAGGTTGCATTGTACTTATGTGCAACATTTATTTATTTATTTACCTATCCTACTCTAATTGAACAAAATAAAATGTCCTTCAAGTATAGGAATACTTCTAGCGAAGCCATGTGCGTAACAGGGTTAGAAATATATCCATACTCGGATTTAAAAGATAAATTTCAATGCATACCGGAGTATGAAGGACCAGCTGCTTTGATGATGAGATCAAGCAATAATGAAAAATATAAGAGTGGTGTGACCTAATAACTAATTGAAACCATATTTCAATAGGATCACTATATTCTTGTTCCTCTTCTTTGTTTAGGTCACACTGAATGTCCTCCTCTACCATGCTATGTAGATTATCTTCTTCAAGATGATTGGTCTTTGGAGTACGTACATGATCTATTGAGAAGCATGCTAAGGACTCCTCAATCTCAGGTTCTAGAAGTTTCTCTCCATTTAATGATTATTTAGTCTCCTCTACAGGTTGGAAAGGGTGATCAAATGAGGCTTTTAGATCTTTTTATAGATGTAGCCTATGGAAATCTTGTTTTTCTATCACTTCTAGAGAGGCAGATAGATCCTTGACTGCTATCAATATTTGTTCTTTTTGTAAGGCAAAGATTGAGATCCTAGTTGCTGCTAGGATGGAGAGAGTTCTTCCAAACTCTTGATCATCTTTGAGTCCTTGTTGTTGGTTTATGGGTCCTATTTTACACATGGATTAGTGTAGAGGGGGGGTTCTTACAGTGCCCAAATTATTATTTTTTAAATCCTAAGGAAATAAAAAGAAGCAAACTAAAAGAAAATGTAAGCAAACCAATTATATACTTGAAGCGCCACTGTGCTACTAGGATCCTGTTGTCACAAAGTTATCTATTCACACAAGTTAGCTTCTCTTCTCGTATATATAAAAAATGGCTAATGCTAATAAAACACAAATTCTAACTACTAAAAGGAATAGGACAACCTAATTTTGGAGTAACCCCACTAAAGTGGATGCATGGGCTCTTCCCTCACGTCTTACCGTCTTCTCTCCACCCTTAGGTCATCCTTAAAATCACACCACACTTGCATGAAAATAAACATGCTTGCATGAAAAGAAACACACTTGCATGAAAGGAACAATCAAGGCTTTGGAGAAATAAAAGCAACCTACCTATGCTCTAATCCCTTTAGCGCATCCCTGGCAATGGCGCCAAAATTTTGGGGCTAAATATATGCACTATTAATTCCCACATTTAATTATCAACCGGGGCTCGTAAGTTCGAGGTGTAGGCACATAAAACATAGGATTGGAGCCTAGTCTAGCCTAATCTAAAGCCAACAAAACAATCTTCAAACCCACACTGCAGAAAATTAGCACTAAGGATTCATCACTGAGACACAAGAATAACTTAGTGCTATAAAGGCTTAGATCATAGTCTTTCATGCACTCAGGGTGATGTTTGTGTGATTAATCATGAGTAGCTTACTTAAGTTTCTTGTCCTTCAATGGATTCCAGTAGTGGTTAGCTAAGCTGCAAGAAAACTAAATCAAAGCAAACTAGATTAAAAGATGATGAAGACAATCTGAAAAATAACTTGTAAACAAATGAAACTAAAAATCCAAGACAATTCTTCAAATGGATACAACACCAATAATGAAATCTACCTAACAGAATAATGGATCTACCGAATGACTGAAAATATGTAACAATGATCTATATGAAGAGGAGTAGATAGAAGGAAATTCACTCTGTGTTCAATGGATGCCAACATACTATGCATATCAGTGCATTCAACAATATTTAAGAATCACATGATTACATCAGGCTTCAAGGTGTTTATGTTATACGTTTGTGGTAATAAGACAAAGAAATGTCAATAGTGATCACTAAAGAATTATCTTATCTAGAACCCGAACCCAAAGTTTTAATCTTGAACATGCTAAACTTATTAATCCATGCACCAACATTAATATAGAAATCACAGTAAATATATCAGTCCTATGAGATGTTTTATTGTTATGTTTTAGAACGTAGATTCAATAAAAAGAAATGATATACACCATGTGTTTCAAATCTAATGAGCATGGATCAAATCCAATGTTCAAAAGTGACGTTATAAATGTTACTACGAGCAGATTTTTTGTCATATGATAGAGGTGAAAATAGTGATCAGCTATTCAACCAATGATACCACAAACATATTGTTTATGCCAACCAGATTCTTGACGCCAAGACAGTGTGGAAATGGATTATATAACTGTCACATGAATCAAGTGTCAACAATGATCAAAGGAGTCAAAAAAACTTCAATTGTGTAAAACCATAAAGTGGTGTTATAAAATTGGAATAAATATCCACACATATGAAGAATGAATCTTGAGTCTTATTAATATTGAATAAGAACTAAAACTACATTTAAAGAGAAAACTAATTAGACAACACACCATACAATAAAATGAAAATATAATGGACTAAAACTAAATAAATTGAACATAGCAATGCTTACCCACACTGAGGGGCCCTTCCCAGGTAGCTAGCATTTCTGAGAAAGATAAGATCAAGCCAAGGAGATACATAATGAATCAGCAACAATCAATTCTCCATTTTGATCAAAAACTCTGTTTTTACATGGCAATTAACTTCTTAAAGCTTCCTCACAAGAACAAACCTTTTACTTACAAAAATTTCATGAAACTAATGACTCTTTATTATAGCCATATTAGGTTTATTTATACATGAATAATCATTGAGGAGTGTATGGGACCGAATCTGAATGCTCAGATTTCAAATATTACATTTTTAGATAAAATCCTCAAAAATCTGGGTTTTATTTCAATTTGGGCAGATTCGAGTTATGGATCCACCCATATATTCCCAACCAATTCTAAATTTAGAAAATGGTTTCTGGGTTCTATAGCTGGATGATATTTATAAAAACCCATTTGTTGTTTTTGAAATATATGCTCCCCTATGCATGAAAATTGAGGCACAAGTTGGAAATTAGAGTTTTGTTGCTAATTTTGGAAGAATCATTCCCCCTGAGTTGGAGGTCCGCACATGTGATATGGGTGAATTATGTCTCAATTTTTCGCATGAAAACATCATTCTAAGCAAAACCCATGTACCCTATTTTCCTCTAGAAGCTTTCCAAAATTTTGAATTATGTCTAGTACCGGATTAGCACAGGCTGGTACCGGAATAGGTGGATCCTTGGTACCAGAATAGAATGAGTACTGGATCATGCTGCTGAAGAGTTAAAGTGATTAAGATCATACATAATAAATCATTTAATTGAATTAACTCAATAAAATTAAACAAATCATGCCTTAACCATAAGTTACCTCTCTATGCACATGATCAAGGTCATTAATTGTATTTATGGATGAAACAGTCAATTAGATACACATATCATAGGTAAAATTGACTTAGACATAGATAATATAGGGTAATAGAAGTGTCAATTCTAAGACTCAACACCCTAGTATGGGTTTATAAAGTTGTTTCACATTCAACTGAAATGTGTGGCCATCATCAAATAAGTTCATCGTCCTCATTCTATTTTGAATGACATTTTGTGTTTTTTTCATAATACCATCCTCTAGATCAACACCTGGTGTTATTATTTCTCTGCTATCTTTAGTAATTTCACTATAATACCTTGAGCTAACGATGGATTCTTGAACATTATCAAGATTTCTTTTCTTCCTCTTATGATTTAAATGTTTTTCATCTAAATCAATTATTTCTTCATAATCAATAGGAATAGACTCATCATCATCTATCGCTCTTTTGCATTTATCTTTTTTATTTTTTTTGTGAGAAGGATTGATAACCTCATTGGGGCCAATCTCAACAAAATATTCATTTGGAGCTTCCTCATTTTCAAATGTAACCCCTTTAGGATTTCTAGAATGATGATTTTTCTTTCTTGTTTCATGTTCTTCTCTATCTACTCTTGGAGGTTCAACCTCCATTACTTTTGGTTTATTTTTCCTTCCTTCTTCTGTCTCTTCAATATAAAAATCGTTGATGACATCCATGATATTATTATCTGTAGAGTAAATCCCCACTAACATATGTGGAATTCATTCAACAAAATTCTGTAAAAATAAAATATAACAATTTCATGTTAAATCAAATTAAAACTTTACCATGATACTAAAAATAAAAAAACTTACATTTCCTTTCTCAATGTCATAAATGATGGATGCACATAATTCTGAAAAAAAATCATTCTTGCTATAATTTTTCAATTTGAAACAATACCTAAACTTGATATAATTTTTTCGTTGTTTGACAAGTGCATAAACAATATATGTGGTTGGCACCAAACATATATCTCATAACAAGACAAGTTACTGATAATTTCCTTGCACATGTTCTAATTCGGCACAATACAAATATATATTATCCCCATTGTTTCCTTGCTTGTATTTAACAAACCAAGAATATTCCAGTTTGTTTTTACCTTCCATAGATTTCCACTCTCTAACATTCTTCATTTCCCTTGATAGCTTAGGTGTTATGCTATCATTTTGTTTCCTAACATTTATGGAGGTTCCAGTTGCAATTTTGGATGTCATTATTGCAGGTCGTGATCTAGATATATTCATAGATAATCTCTTTCCTGCCATTTTCCTATTAGATAAAAAAAAAAAAAATTAGGCCTTTTACATTATAATAGACTGAAAAAAAAAAAC
>JASDQU011177559.1:11590-21733 GCA_032191745.1 Picea mariana
TAAAATAAAATTTATACAAAGCTACTGGAATGTATAAATATTTTACAATAAAGAAAACATGGAAACCAAAAGTGAAAAGAGGAACCAAGTCAAGAAAACATAAGTATGAGACAGAACAACAATATGATTTTATTTCATTCTGAGATACCAAAAGTGTATTTCTCTTTACAAACCCCTGCGAGGGTATGGACCAAAGTCAAATTTAGATATCTCCAATGGGCATCATACAAAAAGACTCTGATAGTAAAATAAAACTGAAATCAATGATCTGGATCATCTTGCCCTAAATTGTTGTTATTTTGACTCTACAAGATATTCTTTATCATCATGAAAATTAATTCACAAACAGACATGAATACACAAACTATCAAGGATGAATCAACACCCACAAAACAAGCGGTTGAAAAGTATAATTCAGTCATGAAACTTGATGTCTACAATGAGACCCTGTTGTCAGCAAGAGGATTAGGCTTTCAAGTAAACTCAGAAATGAATGAAAACTGAAACTATCTCATTTAACTAAAGAGAAAACGGTATTATTGTCTTTCTCTCCTTTTCTCATCTCCCTTGTCTCTTCATCCAACTGAGCTTTTATTCTTTCCCAATCAGTTGAAGTAGTTCAACTAATTTCTTTAGTTAATTCAAATTGACTTAACAAATTACTTTAGGAGAAATAAATAATAATAATAATAATAATAATATATAAATAAGGGTCTTAATTAATAATGACTAAATAGGTGGGACCCCTTGTGACTCCCATCATTTCTTTTTGTTACCATCAAATGCAAAGTATAAAAAAATAATCATTTAGACCATATAGCACCCTTGTAACTCTCGTGGATATCATTTAAACTGGATATTAAATATCATCCATAATTTATATCATATCCCAAAAAGAATATATTCACATTATCCATAAAATATCCAAAAATAAGGCATGTTGTCCAAAACATACTGAAAACCATTAAACGTTGTCCTCATCACTGAAAATCATAAAAAGCAATCATTTAGAAGCCATATTTGCTACTTTGCGAGGCATATTTCCTCTTCTCTCTATTGTCCCCAACTAACTTATCTTAAGTGGTCTTTGGTTGGTTAGACCTTTGAGGCTATATTTCATTGATCACATGGGAGAAGTCATCTTTGAGGTAGAGGCATGAAGACACAGATTTAGAGTACTAAGTGGATGGACTAGAGGGGGAGGTCGTTTCTTTTCCTTTGTCTTGCACAAGTTGTGAGATATCAATTTTTAATATCTTGCTAGTGTGTGAGGATTGTACCGGAGAAACAACAGGAGCAATTTGAACATTGGGATTAATTGGTGGTGGTAGAGGAAATGACATAGTGGTCCAACCGCGGTGGTGAGAGATAGGCTGGTGGAAAATTTATTGCCAACTGTCATTAGCGGGAACTTCAGGTTGCAATGACACATGTGGAGGAACAGGAATGCCAAGGAAATTCTGAGGAGGATGAAAAAGGGGTCTCTCTAGTCGGGGATGCAAGATACATGGCCAACCAAATTAAAAACCCCATGTTGAACCACTTGGTTCAACTCTTGTGGATCAACATCAAAATGAACAGACAATTGAGGACTTATATGGCCACACTTCCTCTGCCTCTATTATTTTGGCCATTGTTGCCTCTACTGAAAAAACTCATCATGTAGCAACAATTTGACGGTCATGAAGTTATTAATAAACCATACATGAAACTCTACTTACATAAATCTAGAGTTCACTCTAGAATTTACTATGAGACACATACAATCCATACATAACATGTCATTTATTAATCGCCATGTGAATAGGGAATTTATAGGGTTCATAGGAAATATGGAGGGCTTGTATTTAGTGAAAAATGATATCATGGAGGGGAATTAATATACGAATATTGTTCAAACAATCAACTGTGTATTTAAAAATATCCAGAACATCAATCCTCAACCCTTGCCACTATCAACTTCCTTTCATTTCCACACACAATCCTCTTCAAAACAAATATCACAGAACAGGGAATGAATAAGTGAAATTGGGATCGTGACGGGGTTATATTTAGCAGAAAATGGTAGAATGGGGGGGTATATCATGGATATTTTTCAAATTATACATCAACCATGCCACCTCTGATATCAATTCGCAATCAAACTTCCTTACTGTTCAAAAACTTAAAATTTAAACAATATTTTGTTTCCAAAAAAAACAACCCAAAACTAATGCTTGCTTCACAAAAATTCTCACTTGACTTAAAACTATATTACACAGTAAGAAATTGCCTAGAAATAAAAATAAAAATTATAACAATATTGCCTGTACATAACAGAATTGAAAAATGAACAGCGTCATAATCACCACAGGAAATACAACAACAGCCTTGAAGTGGACAGGCTACAACCATAATAACAAAATAAGCGAAGTTCTCAAAACCCACAGGGTCTCGTGAAGTTCCCCAAAGTAATCCTTCTATATAACCATAATTTTAATCGAACCACGGCTCATCAAACTTCCTCATCCTATTTCATTCTAGTTTGCAGACTTCATTCAAGCATCACATAACTTGTAAACATGTGCCTTTTGTAATTACAATAAAACATTGCAAGTTTATATTATAACAATAATTCGCACATTGCTATCGACTTCGTAACTTCATATGGACAGACTGTAACTTCAAGTGAATAGGTGAGTCCAACACTTCCTCCATACTTGCATAGAAAATGACCAATCAAAACCCGCGCCCAAACAAAAGAGCGTGAAATAGTGCTTTCCATCAAAATCTAAGTAAGCAATACTTTCATGATAATGCATAGGGTTCAATGAAACAATGTATAGTAGGTGGCAGAAGAAAGTGGGTTGAAAACTTAAGGGTTTGGCCCGAAAAGAGCACAAAAAGTTTACTCACCACCCATTATTCCACATTAATACTCACAGAGTCAGGATTGTGCATGAGTGTATCAGCCACGAAGACCAACAATCTAATCATACAGGAATAGTTTCCATAAAAACCCACATGCCAGAGGCAGAGAGAACCCATTTTCAAACAAGGAAGAAAACCCAAAACAAGGGACCAGAGGCAAAGAAGGCTCAAAAGTATCCCTCAACCACATTTTTTTATAGCAAAATTGTGAATAGCTACACCAGTAAAAGACACCCATGACTCTTATAATGCCAATGATCTCAAAAAAACCACCACATGAAACCAAATCTTGAAAATAAATCTAACAAATAGTCCGAATTTATTTTAACAGCTTTGGAAATACACAGACCATGAGCAAACAAGAGCCAAATATTGAATTAAAGAGCAGAGTGAATGTTCATGGATGGCAAAGCAAGAAAACCCCATACATATGTCAAATCTTTCTTAAAAATACCATCTTGTATACCTCCTCCACGGCCGAGAAAATCGAAGCAATAACAACCAATAGAGTGAAATGCAAGAATGAATAGGGTGGTGGGCTTGAGGTGAGTTTGAGTGATGTTCATTTACAACACCTCTCTTATCCCTTCATATTTCATTCATGGATAGTACGAACCAAGTCCACTCTTAACATTCAAATCGATTAATGCAGCCAACTATACCAAAGTTTCCATATGTTTCAATTTATCAATGCACCAACCCTTGTCACTACCCCATTTCACATAGAACAATTTTCTAGGGATACAACTTGTCTTGCAATTAAACCAATGCACACAAAAATTGTTTATAAACTCCATTGTGACATAACTCAAATATTGTTTTGTGGATAACATATTCCAACATGGATTTCAATTCAAACAATGCATATACTCTTGTGGTATGAAGTCACCTTATCACACATATAACTTAAGCATAGATTTTAGCTCATGTCTCAAAGTAAATGTAACATAATAATATTTGTGGGTGTTATACAAAACAAGACCATTCCCTTTTAAATTATATTGCCCTTATCATCATATCAGATTAATCATTATGACATATATTTTAAACGCAAATAAACTGTAGGGATCATCTTAGCCAACTCATAAGCATGTAAAGCATAATTGTTGTTTCTTCGTCATAGTCACAAAGGTTTCACCGAGGGTCCCACCTATTAGTATATTATTAAATATAGTTAAATAATAAATCATAAGGCGTTTGCAACCATTTGCAATCAGGTACCCTATGTTGCACTTTTAAGCATCAACATCTACTAGATGATGTTGATAGTAATGATGATACTCACGACATGTGTGCAGCCATGGGTGAGCACGTCATGCGGGTGTATCTCATGACGATGATGGTGACACACACTACGAGGTGTAGCTCTAGTGTTCTCTAGCGGGTTGTGGACCCTAGATGAGATTGACAGGTCCACATGGGTGTAACCATGATGAGAGGATCATGGAATAGAAAGCAAGGTTATGAACAAATACCTCCCTATATAAGAGAGAGTGTTGACATTATGGTAGTTGTGGGAGGTGTTATCACATATTCTTGCAAGCGGATGTTTTTTCTTTGAAGTTGGCCATTGGGTGGATAGATGTGAAAGAAGAGGTTTTAAAAAACCCACAAATGTGTTTTATCCAAGGTCCTCGGCCATGGCCAAGCTTATTTTACAATGGCAGAGATTCCTTGCAGGCAGGACAAATCGGTGGTCTGCAGAAATCGGGAATCCCAAAGGTGGTTAAAACTGTTCATTAGAGTCCTGAAATGTTGAGTCCCGATGTGTCGATTGTTGAAATGTCAATGTCCTGAAACCCAAGATTCATGGGAGCCATCCGATCAAGTGGGGACAGGTGGCAGTTGATTAAACGATTTTGTGGAATCGGGTTTCGGGGGTTTTGAAGTGAGCCACAAGCAATTTTTGTGAGTCGCAAGATTGTGAAATAGTCTGGACCGTTGGATCATCTTTTCACGATTTTGCGAGTAGGGAAAGTAAGAGGATAGAGTTATGAGGAATTGTGAAATGCGAACTCGTGAAATAATCTGGACCGTCCAACTAGAGGAGCACGTGGCAGCAAATAAGAGAAATCGCAATTTCACATTTCGAAACTTTCAGCATGGAGCATGGCATGAACTCCTGAAACGTGAAATCATGAAACACCCACAAGTTGGGCCCATGGTCACAACTCAATGTCATATCAAATCAAGTCCAGGGAGGAAGCACCCATCACGAGGAGCCTTATTCATCAGTCGCATAACAGATCCAACCATCGATCAGGGCCATTTCTCATATCGGGTATCGAAAGATTGTGGTCATGTGAGATAATTGTTGGGCTCTAAAGATGTCCTAAAAACAACCTCTATGCATCAGCCGAAGGTAGGCGCTGGCACAAGCATTTTACTTGTTGCCTACGTAGGTTCTTACCTTCCGTTTTCAATACCCAGCCTCTAGAGATGCAACACCTGTAAATGAACAACAATCGTAAAGGGAATGACAGTTGTTCTGTTCAAATGAAAGACACTTCCTGTAAAGGGAACAACAATCGTAACAAGGGAACGACAGTTGTTACATTGGGCCGAACTAATGTGGAATTACTTGCATTGTAGTATTTTCCCAACTATCTAATTTGTCAACCTGGGGTTCGTAAACTGACGAAGCACATGCAAAGTATATGCAAGATTGAAGCGGGACTGATCTCTAATGTTTAAGCTATGACTTAAATTGAATCATTAATCTAATGCAGGAAATTGAAACACACGACTGAAATGAAATTGCGTAAAGGAAATTAATCTAGGAATGGGAAATTGTGGAAATGAAATTAATCTAGAAATGGAGAACTACATGAAGGAAAAGAAAATACAACATGTGAAGAGTTGAATGGAACAACAACATATGAGAGCTCTCACCAATGAAGCAATCTTATATTACAATAATAAAATCAATCTTCATAAAATAATAATGAACACATGGAAACCAAGACTATGAATCAAAGCTAAGAATCCATTTCTCTTCCAAATCCTAATGACTACTCTAATTTCTCATCCTAATTACTCCTCAATGGTTACAACTCCCTCATGAAGAGAGAGCACTCTCTTCTATACATGAGAGCCTTGAAGATAAGAAAATCATCTCATAATTATAGATCCACTATTCTCTCAATTATTTTCCATTATTACAAAATATGATCCCTTTAAATCCTCACACATATTGGATAAGATATTCCAACCAAATATCCATGATCTTCTCCTTGGAATGGGCTTGAATTATCTCCTCAAATCTTGAAATGGTGGAGGAAGTATTCAAGAATTCCTTTTTCAATTAATCCTTATCATATTCCGACACATTACAAATCTCACACAATTTTGAGATATATATGAAAACATGTCAATTTTCTAACATTTAATCACAAATTCCCTTTTAATACTAAAATGAATAAAGTGGAAAATAATAAGGTGAAACCCAAATGTATTTATGAAAATGATATCATGAAAGGTTAATGGGGCGGTGAAATGTGAAGAATAATGAAGGGAAAGGTGGATGAAAATAGGACATTTATGAGCCCCAACAATACACCCCCCCTGAAACGCAAAATCCTAAAATATCATATGGGATAAGCGTTGGGTCATGACCCGAGGTCGCATGCAGGTAAAGGAGCCAAGTTCACATGATTTTCTCTAAGGGCCTAAGTGCCAGCGTTGGCTTCATAAAGAGGTCACTGCATTTTCCAAATGCCAAATCAACTCGGCCTCGTCCCGATCCCAATGAAGAAGTTAATGAAAGTGGGAGGAGGTAGTTGAGGCTTCAACTCACCCCATAAATTAAAATCATGGAGGAGACGGCCATGGAAAATAGAGTTGTCAACTCATGGTACCACTGCAAGTGGTTTTTCCTGCAAGCCCATACCGATTTGAGCTTACGTCTGACAGAGGAATACCTGCACAGTCTGACTAAGAAGACGTCGCACCATGGAAGCTCGAGCACGCCTTTGCAGGATGATTTGTTTTGAGTATAAATACTCAGTTTTATAATTTTAATGGCCAATGGAAGAGCAAAGCTCACATATTGTAATTTTTTAGCAAAGCCTTTGGCTTCTGGTTATGTATCTGTATTTGAGACTTCTTGTTTAATCCAAGTCATATTTTCTTACTCCATCTTATTATGCATCTGATACTGAATGTTCATGATTGAAGGATTCACATGGATTATTGTGATTGTGTTGTAATGGATGTTTGATTGCAGTTTTGTCATAATTTTTTCAGTTTCCTGAAGCTCTGAATCCAAGAAGATCTTGTTTTTCCTCCTTATGTTGCTGGAAGACTGGATGTTCATAGCGGACCTTTGCATTTTCTTCTCAAAGTTCTTCCTCCTACTTACCCTTAATACAACCTATTGACTGAAGTTAGATCAAGACCTCACCTATTTGTGCATGCCAGCCCAGTTTTCTGAGTTAAGACTATACTTTCATGAGATTGTGCCCATTTGACCCTTCATAACCAACCTGTGACATAAAACTTTGATGGGTATCGGGCTTGCCTTTCCTGCAATCTGAAGGGTGACTTCTGATGCTAACAATTATGGCACCGTTTCCATCGATGAATTGAATATTTTCCCTGGGTAGAACAACAACGAACTTTTGATTCTAAGGGTGCATCAAAATTCAGAACCTTTTGAAGATTGAAACTTGCACCTGGCGACTCTATTGTGGCGACTCCATTGTCTTTGCTATGTTGTTTCAGTGTGATTTCTTCTGGCTACACCTAGTATCCCCTGGGAGAAAACAATGATCAGAGATGGTCTTTGATGGTGGAAAAAGACCAGACACACTCATTCTACATATCATTCACCTGGTGACTCCATGATTAAAGGAGGCAACTCTACTGGTTCGAAATGGACAAAATATTGGCTCAAAGGTTTACTCCTTTTAATTTTTCTGATGTTCTTGGCTTTCTTAATGTTGTCCCTACTATGGATGAATGGGTGATTATTTTCCCATATTTAGAGATTGTAAAGAGGACAACCCTGCTCGGTATCTCCATGAGTTTCATGAACTCATGCTTCAGTGGGAGATACATCATGGGGATGTTTTAATGAATATGTTCATGTTCTCATTGGACGAGGATGCACGTGAGTGGTATCAATCATTTCCCCCTACTAGAATCTCCTCCCTAGAACAATTTCATGCAGCATTTAATAAGCATTGTCAAAGGTATTATTCCTCTGAGTTAATCTGTCATAATTTTTGTGAGGGATGTGAAGGTCATGATCAAGATATGAATGTGCCTAATGAAGGCTGTGAGGATGCGGACCATGAGGGAGATTAAGATTCTTTGGGTGAAGTAATGGAGCTGGTACAATATCTCTCTGCCAAACTAGAAAGGTTGAAATCTAAAGAAAGCACAGAGGATTTTCCATTCCTTGAAGTGGATGTTCTTGAAGTCCCTACTGATGATAATAGTGTTGAAGTTTTCATAGCTATATAGGCCTTGCATTCCACTCCTGATGTGCCTGATGTCCCAAGATTTGATGATTATTCAGATGAGGAGCAGCAGAGCCCCACATCATAGTTTGTTGACCTAAGGAGAAACCAACCTGTATATGACAGCTACGAATCAGATTCTGAGATGGATATGTAGGATCTCCAAGAACAAACTGCAGAGTCATATGAAGAATATTATGAGGAAATCAACCATCTTGAACTTGCAGAAAATGTTGAGCAATAGGCTGAAGAGCAGAGCTTTCCCACGGGCCCTATTTATGATGATGATGAATCTAACCCTTGGGAGAGCCATGAAGGAGAACAAGAGGAGTAGCAGAAAAGGAAGTTTATCTCTGGTTCAAAGCCTATCAGTGAGCAACCATCACCTAGGACCATTCAGTATACATATACTATTCACCCACCTATGTCTGCTAGATATTTTCTGCCATGTGTGAGCAGTTGTGGAGCAGAGAAGGATTTCTTCTACCCATTTCCTGGATTTTGGCCTTTGGCCTATGAGCCTGTGAATAAATACATGGATTTGTATTTCCTTCATGTTCAGAAGCCACCCAGCTTTATCTTGACCTCAACATTAGGAGGAAAGCTTAAGGATGTAACCATTTTGCTGTCATGGTTGCATGATTTGTTATCAATCACTGACAGAGTGAAGGAGCTTCCATTTAGGAAGTTACTTGAATGTTTATGGTGCAAGTTTGCTTTCACCTAGAACTGTGTAAAGTCAATTAGTTTAGGACTATACATAAATAATCTCCTTGGAGCATGTGTGTTTATTTCTATTTTTACTTATCAGCTTGTATTCCTCAGTAGGGTGTTTTGAGCTTGACTCCATAGCCCAACAAAAGGTGACTGGAACTACAAAATGATATCTTAGAGCCTCGCAGGGAGGACTCTATCCCCCATCGAGCCTAATGTTATCAAATATTCTTGCAAGGGGATGTTTTTTCTTTGAACTTGGACATTGGGTGACTAGATGTGAAGAAGGGGTTTTTAAAAACCCACAAATGTGTTTTATCCAAGGTCGTCGGTCGCATCCAAGCTTATTTTTCAATGGTGGATATTCCTTGCAGGTAGGACAGATTGGTGGTCCGCGGAAATAGGGACTCCCAAAGGTGGTTAAAATTGTTCATCAGAGTCCCGAAATGTCGATTCCCGATGTTTCAATTGTCGAAATGTCGAAGTCCTGAAACCCGAGATTCATGGGAGTTGTCTCATCCAGTGGGGGTAGGTGGCAATTGATTAAACGATTTCATGGAATTGGGTTTTGGGGGTTTTGAGGTGAGCCACAAGAAATTGTTGTGAATCGTGAGATTGTGAAATAGTCTGGACCGTTGGATCATCTTTTCATGATTTCATGAGTCGGGAAAGTAAGAAAACAGAGTTATGAGGACTCGCAAAACATGAACTCCCGAATAATATGGATTGTCCAACTAGAGGAGCACGTGGCAGCAGATAAGAGAAATCGTGATTTCGAGTTTCGGAAGTTTCAGCATGGAGCACGTCACGAACTCCCGAAAAGAGAAATCACAAAACACCCATGATTTGGGCCCATGGACACAGCCCGAGGTCATATCGAAGCAGGTCCAGGGAGAAAGCACCCATCGTGATGATCCGGATTATTTTCAGCACGAAATGAGAGTGGAGATCTAATAAAGAAATGCACTGAGATATTGCAGATATTCAATAATATAATAGAAATGTATCAGATATGAAACCATAAACATACACACACACACACACACACACACATATA
>JASDQU011177564.1:17891-35908 GCA_032191745.1 Picea mariana
CCTTTTATTGGGGTAGAGGGTGAAGGGTGCATGTGTTCTTCACTCTTTCATTACATTCCACTTGATTTTCCTTTAGTCTCTATGAGATCAAGTGCTATGTATCTTAGCAAGTACTTGTTCAAATCTACTTTCAAAATGGTGTACATATAAATGTTTTATACATAAGCACTTGTAGTCTCTTCAACGTCATCCACTACAACATTTAAAATCTCTTTGCATCGTCAAGCAAACTTGGCATGCCTAGAAAGTGGCATCTTTGGCATGCTTAGAGTATTATCTTCACTAGGACACTAGAACTTATTCCTCTAAGCAATCAACCTAGACTTAATATAGATCAATGACAACTTGGGTTCTATTTGAGAAAAACAATGAGCGAACAATTTTGATATTTGAGGGATGAGAGTATGGTTGCAAGGTCCAGAGGACTCCAAGTTTGGGGAAACTAAAGAATCAGGGGCAAGGCTCCAAGAGAAGGTTCTAGACTTTAATTTGGAGACAACAAAGCCCAAAGATGCTCTTCCAAATCAAAATAGCGATGAAGGCAATCCTATGTGTGAGTCTCAAGTAGTCACTCCAATTACATTTCCAAGTAACCTTGTTAATGGTGATTTTGAGTATGAAAAAAAGGATTAGGAACTCTCCAATTGAGGATCAAACCCTCCTTCAAGGGGAAATGAGAATTCAAACCCTTTCTTAGTGCCTAGCAAGGATTTTGGTGGTACTTTTCTTGATAAGGTAGATCCATCTTTCACGGGAAAGAAAAATCCACATGATATCATTTATGACCTAAAAAGGARKAGGATATTTTGGRGGGTTCAATTCTAGGGGGTTTGGATGGTGACATTGTTAAATWTTGTGAGCATATGTCAATAGATACGAAGTTGTATATTTAGTGGGCTCAAAAGAAGGGTTTGARAAGTATAGCAAGGTAGATAGAGACAAATTAATGAGGTTCTTAGAGCAAGGTGGCCCTTGAATCAAGATGAGAAATGATTATGATGCCTTCGAATAGAGAGTTGGGCACCGCCTCTAAAACATTGGCCCTTGCCATATTAGTTGAGTTAGAGAAACTTGGGTTGAAGTTGGTGGAGATTCAKATCACAGTGTTATTATTCTACAATTGGAATCCAACCCTCACTAATTGGAGTASCAAATCATGATTAATCTAGGGTAGAAGAGGTACGATATAAGTATGGGGGTTCCAATGTGTGTTCAATTCACAAAGTATTTGAAGATTATCAAGGTAAAAGTGATGGAATGGACCATAGAAAAGCATAAATCTAGAGACGAGGTATTGAAGAAGAAAGGGGATGAGATTGTTGCTTTACTTCAAATTGATGTTAGGGGTGCTCCGGAGATAAGGTATTGAAGAAGACGAAGGATGAAATTGTAACTTTACTTCAAAGTGATGTTAGGGGTGCTTCAATGAAGAAAAAGAAAGGGAATAAATGAATTGGAAGGGAAAATGAGGAGGTCACTAGGTAACATGGAAGTTGAATGGAGGATGATGAACTGGGCAATATGGTTAGAGAATGGAGATGACATGAAAACACAAACTCTTCCATCAATGCATAAATCATAGAGAGGATAAATACAATCTGGGAAAGGAAAAATGAGGAGTTCTTGTGTTAAAATCCATAAAGAGATTGTTGATTTAGGGGTCAAATATTTTCAAAATATCTACAAGAACCATGAGCTAATAAATATACCAGAAATTGTTAAATTGTCTTCATTTTTTCCTAGGTTTGTCACTAAGGCATAGAATATGAGTTTATTCAAGGATCCCTTTCCTAGGTTCTATGAGTTAATTGAAAAGGATTTGATTTAGGAAATTGAAGATACCCAAACTCTTTTGATGAATTCTAGGTTATTTCCCTTTATAAATGTTTTCATAAAATAATAGGAAAAGTATTCACAGTGAGAATGAAATGAGTTTTATCCAAACTCGTATCCTCATAACAATGTGAGTTTTTCACATGCAATGAATTGGAACTGTAGAAGAGGGTCTTGACTCTATCACGATTAAGATATCAACAATGGTCATAACACTAGATTTATCAAAAGCTTATGATAGAACTAATTGGTTGTATTTAAGGTTAATATTGATTGATGTTGAGTTTAGTCCCAATTGTGAATTGGATCATGGGATATTTTGACTTTGTGTTTCACTATTTTAATTAATGGCACATCCTCAACATTCTTCAAACCATTAAAATTGGAAACTAGAAGATAAAGGAAACTCCTTGGAATTAAAATTGGAAGGAGGGAACAACTAACTCATCTACTATTTGTAGATGATGTTTTTCTATTATGTTTCTGCTCTAAAGAGGAATGTTGACACTACAAAGAGATTGTGGAACTCTATTGTCTGGCGAATGGAAAATAATATTACAAAATCTGCCTTGTATTTGCCTACAGTGGAGACACAGGAAATATTTTGGAACATACTTTTCCATTCCCCTTACATGATTCGAGTGATGGAATTAAGTACTTAGGCTCTCCAAGGGGAGGCGGATTAGTTCTTATCAAGTCAATTCTAGAAGCCATTCTAATCTATTGACATCTTTTGGCTCATATTCCAAATGGTATTTTGGATAGGATCAGGTAGGTGTCTTTAAACTATCTATGGAATTGCAATTGTGATTATAAGATTTCCCATTTGACAAACAAGAAGGCAATCGCTTCACCTAAGGATCAAGGTGGTTGGGGCATCAAGAACATCTTCCTTTTTGGTAAATCCCTAGTAGCTAAGTCACTAGAGACGGTCTATGGAGAAGGATTCTACTTAAAAATATGTTTCCCCTGACATGGTCGTAGACTAGATTAGGAGGAGAAGAAAGAGTATTCATAATTGTGTCCAACTAGAGGAAAGCTTTAACATTAGCTTTTCCAGTAGTAAGTCAATTCCTTGCTTGAAAAGTTGGTTAAGGGTTCAAGTCATAGTTCGTACTAATGTCATTCTAAGATGTGGTGAAGGCATTTTCCTCATAGAAGATTTAATCCTCCCGCTGCAAGAACAAGGAATATGCACATTGAACAAATTTGATAATCTTCTTCTTACCTCAATTTGGAGCCAAGGTTGGCTACAAGCTCAAGCCTTGGGCTTAGAAGGTAACCGGGCTTAATGTTGAGATGGAAGAAGATAATGAAATTGCTTGGGCTTATAACAAAACTAGCAGTTTCTATACTACCAAAATTGGATATGCAGCTTTACGAACACCTCAGGTTGAAAAATTATGTTGGTGGTGGAAGAAGTTATGGATGGTTAAAGCCCCTCCAAAGTGCACTCTATTCCTTTGGCTTGTTCTCAACAAGAAGGTTTTACCCTGGTATAGACTTCAAAAGAGAAATGTAGGGCCAAGCATTTGCATCCTCTATAGAAGTAATGAAGAAACTGCCTTTCATTTAGTTTTAGAATGCCCTCACTCAAGACAGTTATGGAAATATGTGGAACATCATACCTCATTTCAGCATTTGTGGGATAAAGCAACACGTGAAGATTGTTTTCAAGAGTAATTTATTAGAAGGGAACTGAAGGAATCTAGTTGGCGAGAAATGCTAGGCTTTTTGAGGATGTCCAAGTTCCCACTTTCAAAGTTTCATTACAATCTTTCACTATTTTCTTCTTATAATCCTGGTTAAAAGCCAAAACCTAGTCATGTGATTGGAGAGGTGATTATGAACAAGGATTATGCATGGAGCTTCTTTGATGGAGTTTGCTAAGGTCCAGAGCACTTCTGGATATTGGCACTTATAATCAAGCTAAATTTATCTGCATATTGAAATGTGTTTTAGAGAAAAATATTATGCAACTAGGTATTTGGAGACTGCTATGACCATCAAATGGATGAACAATGAAATATAAGTCCACAGTTCTTATCTTTCACAGCTGACTTTACACTTATGGAACTGAGTAGTTTTGTTGATTCACTTTGGCTAAAGGTTTGTTTGTCGTAGATGAATTTACGGAGGGACATATGGTTTCCTCAAGGTCTTGCAACCTTTTAGACTTTTGATCTTATTTGGTTATTGATATTACAATTGATGATGACATTTTAATTAGAACTCAGATATTTAAGGTTTTGGTATAGCTTATGAAAAAGACACTGATAGTGGGCATGTAGGCCACAGAAAACTAGTCTTTACATTGTATGTGTATCATGATGACATTTTAATTAGAACTCAGATATTTAAGGTTTTGGTATAGCTTATGAAAAAGACACTAATAGTGGGCATGTAGGCCACATAAAACTAGTCTTTACATTGTATGTGTATCAGCCCATTGAATTAGTCTTGAATATAAAGTACGTTTTTTTTTTCTTGGAAAACAATAACTCTCTTGAATTAATCTTGAATATAAAGTACGTTTTTTTCTTGGAAAACAATAATTATCTATAGATGGAAGATTAATCCAGATAAAGTTTGATTTGGAACCCATCCTTATGTATTGGCATTTGACAAAGGGGCTGGATATATTAAACCTAAAGGAAAAAGGGGCTGGATATATTAAACCTAAAGGAAAAAAGGGTGGATGGGGTTTAAAACACACCTCCATGGAGTTTAAAACTTAAAATTCTCTAGAATTTGGTTTTGTTAACCAAAGAAACCCTGCAAAAGAAGGTGATTGAACTAAAGTACATTGTGCCGAGTTCATTCTGGGAATGGATACGATATCCTAAACAAAGTATAAAAAATGTCTGAAATCAATGGAAAACATTAACTCAAAATGCCCTGGAACATGGGGAATGGAAAATAGTTGAGAACAGGCACTGAGCCTACTCTAGGATGTGGTCAAACAATGTTATTAATTGAGGGATTAAACACTTGCAAAATCAAAATACCTACCACTACTTATATCTGGAATCAAGAATATGATTTCAATGGAAGCTCACACGGTTGTGGTCAAAGGTATGGAATATAAAAGCTCCAAAGAGATCCATGATTTTCTTATGATTATCTTGGAAATAGAATTTTAACATGGAAATTGATGCAAAAGAGGGACAAACATGGTCCAAGTATGTCATTTTACGCAGATGTCATTTTACGCAGAGAAGAGAACATTCACAAAAATAAATAGTGATAATAAATTTAACGAGATGTCATTTTACGCAGAGAAGAGAACATTCACAAAAATAAATAGTGATAATAAATTTAACGAGTTAAATAACAATCAATGTATAAAAATAACACTAAAAGCAAAATCATAATAAATAGTGATAATAAATTTGATGAGTTAAACTAACAATCATTCACAAATCTTGATGTATAAAAATAACACTAAAAACAAAATCATATCAACCATTAGATTGATGTATAAAAATAACACTATAAACAAAATCATATCAACCATTAGAAGAGATCAGGATTTTGGGGCCACAAAAATAAAGTGATAATAAATTTAATGAGTTAAATAATAATCACTCAAATCTTGATGTATAAAAATAACACTAAAAACAAAAAACAAAATCATATCAACCATTAGAAGATCAGGATTTTGGGGCAATACAAAATCATATCAACCATTAGAAGATCAGGATTTTGGGGCAATTCTGTTTGACACCATTCATGGCTGTTTTTTCCATTTTGTTTGACATTATTCGTCACTGTTTTTTATCAATCCAGAAGATCAGGATTTTGGGGCAATTCTATGGCTGTTTTTTCCATTTTGTTTGACATTATTCGTTACTGTTTTTTATCAATCCAGAAGATCAGGATTTTGGGGCAATTCTGTTTGACACCATTCATGGCTGTTTTTTCCATTTTGTTTGACATTATTCGTCACTGCTTTTTATCAATCCAGAGTATGGTGAATTGCATGATATATACCAGCATAGACTCATATTAACTCGTGATTTTGTAAACACCAAGATATTAAGATCTGAATAGTTCTTTTGGATCCCTCTGCGTACTTACTAAATCCGGAGTTAAAATGCATTTACTGGTGGTGTTTATATACAGTAAAATCATGTTAAGAGATGCTGGTTAAGCTCTCTTTTCTTTTGGTTTGTAGAAATAAAGCCCAAATGACTGAGTGAACTTTGTCAAGAACACTGCTACGAGTATCTTTTTGTGATTGATGTTCTGGGTACAGTCTGCATGTGTAGGAGGTCTTTTTACTTTAAAAGAGTTTAGACAAAGCTTTCAATATGTCTCTAGCTTACATAATCGTGCTTCGAACACCTATGAAATGTATTTTTACATTCTATTCTATGATTTTTTTCTCCGGAAAACAAAACTCAAATTTGACTATTCAATTTTCCACCCGTATTAACATTTTAATAAAAATTGGACAGCATTATCTTTTAAAAAAGATAACTTTCAACCTAGTGCCAAACAAATCCACTTGCACTCCGTGCTTATGTAGACGGAAGCTTATGAACTCGTGAACTCGTGATGTAATATATGCAAACATTTTTCTGAAAGAGAGAAAAGAAGAAAAGATGCAACAAAATCTCGTAAAGAATTTCCTCCTAAGGTAAAGGTAGAATGGAACAGGCTCTGTATTCACAAAGCCAAATGCGAGTTTACACGTGAGAATCCTCTCCTTTGAATTAAGCTTTAAAAACAAAAGTATTGGATAACGGATCAGAAAAACACCCTCAGTCGATACTGCAATACTTGAATCCCTGCCAAGTATCCAAATGCATCTTACTCGGAAAACTAGCAAAGATGGCAGAGGGAATTTGTGGGGGCATAACCTCTCTGAAAATAATTGATCTAAAAATAACAATGGAGGGGTACTATCTAGAGATAACTACAGTCCAGGATTTTAGAGAAAACATGTACATTAGACGAGGAAAGTAACTCAAACAATTGGAAGGAAAAGTTACGCTGAAATGACCTGCCAAATCAACTTCAAAAATATTTACGACTATAAAAATATAACAAATAAGGCAATCATCAATTATCAATATAGCAGCAGCATTTAATGAGAAATAAATGTTATTACTGTTTTGCATTGAAATTTTGTGCTGGACCGTGAGAGTTATAACCAATGAAACAGAAAGCTAAGGATAATTGTACTAATGTTACCCAAAGTCATCAAACTTAATCAATACAACTGAATGGACTATATTTCTTGCCCACGGTAAGGCGCATTCCTAAATACAAAAATAATTAAATCCTAACCACATACGGTATGTCTCGCCAGAAAAATCTTCTGGTAGCATACAGGTGAACCTATGATGATAGTAAAAGCACTCACAGGCCAGCCTTGCTTTTTAAATGTCGTTTGAAATCCATAATATCACCTCCCCATCTCGTGACTCTCTTATTTTCACACACCCATATCTCTTTGGCCACTTGGTTTATGAGCCTAAAGTCATGGCTAACCAAAACAAGTCCTCCATCCCACTCATTCAGTGCCTCCGCAAGTGAATCAATGGTTTCAATGTCAAGATGATTAGTCGGTTCATCCAGCAATAGGAGATGAGGTAATCTCCAAGCAAGCCATGCAAAAATTACACGACTTCTTTGCCCATCGGATAAATTCTCCATGGGCATAATCTGGGCTTTCCCTGTCAAACCAAATTTTCCAATTGCCGCACGCATCTTCTCTTCTTCAATACCAGGATATTCATTCATCATGTATTGCAGTGCAGAGACAGACAGCTCTAGTTTGTCCGCCAAATGCTGGTGAAACTGAGCAATACGAAGATGATTATGGCGCTTCACCATGCCATCCAATGGGGTTAATTCTCCAGTCATTAGCTTCAATAATGTACTTTTTCCTGCTCCATTTGGACCGACCAAAGCTATTCTCGAATCCAGGTCCACTCCAAAATCAATACTCTTGTATATAAGGTTCTCAGGAGTGTACCCAAAGTCTACTTCCACGAACTGCAGAACAGGTGGAGGAAGCTTCCCAACATCAGTGAAACGGAACACTAATACTTTATCTCTGACCACTTTTTCCGTTAGCCCACCTCTTTCCATCTTTGCCAGGGTCTTTTCTTTACTTTGTGCTTGCCTAGCAAGTTTTGCAGAACCGTGACCAAACCTAGCTATATATTCCTTCATTGACGCTATCTGCTCTTGTTCCCATCTGTACTGCTTCATCTGGTTTTCTTCAAGGTCCGTTCTTGTTTGAACATATTGATCATAATTTCCCGTATACAATTTCAACTTTTTATTTTGCATATGAATAATGTTAGTACAAATTCCATTGAGAAAATCTTGGGAGTGTGATACTACAACCAAAATGCGATCAAATTTTTTCAGCATTTCCTCAAGCCATACACAAGCTTCAAGATCTGCAAATCAGAGAGGGCAACAACATCAGAGCTACAGTCTTTGAATGAGACTAAGCTAAACCTCGAACATAAAAATATTAAATATACCTACCCACCACATAAAACAAATACTCACCAAGATGATTTGTAGGTTCATCTAGTAACAAAACTGTAGGATTCATGAATAATGCTCGTGCCAGTGCTATTCGCATACGCCAACCACCAGAGAAGTCACTTGTCTTTTTGGTTTGCATTTTTTTGTCGAAACCTAAGCCAAATAAAATTTCAGCAGCTCGCTTTTCTGCTGTTGCAGCATCCAAGGATTCTAGACGTTCATATAATAGATCTAGTGCCTCTCCACCTCCATCGTCCTAGACCACAAATTAAAGAAAATAAGATTTTATAATCCATTTCATTTGTCAATAAAAAAGAGGTATGTGAAATATCTCAAACAGATTGGAAAAAGTTTTTAGAAAACAAAAGTAAAAATTAACCACCCAAAAATATTAAATGCATTTCAATAAAAAAGAAATGTAATATATTTCTCAATTTCTGGATTTTAGCATACTTGTGCCGCCAGCGCTTCCGCTTCTTTCTCAAGTTTTAGCCTCTCTTCGTCACAGTTCATGACAGCCTCAAGTGAAGTCATATCAGTTGCTTCTATCTCCCTGGTCAAATGATAAATGTCCATATGATCTGGTATGGGAATTTCCCGACATCCTAGAGCAGTCAGGAGTGTAGATTTACCACATCCATTAAGCCCAAGCAATCCATAGCGCCTGATAGCCAGAAAAATTAATTATTAAAGGAAAACCATTCAAATTATAGCTAACAAAAGGGAAAAAATGAAAGCAATTAAGGATGAACCCGAAAGATACTAATATGTATATTACCTTCCATAATTCAGTTCGAGCTCCGAATCAACAATCAACTCATGGCCATGGAATGTAACTGATAGGGACTCTATCTGCCAGGTGAAATTGATTAGAACAAAGAAAAATTGAAATGTCTATAAAGTAATTGAAAAACATAAATCATAACGGGCCCATATTTCTCCACCCACAACTGTTCCAATATAGATTGATCAAAAGCACTTCAGAAGCAATACCACTCAACATTGATAACTAGCAAAAACAGATCCAATCATTCAGTGTCCAAAAGATTACTGTGACTGCTGAAGAATTTGGTGTGAGTAAATGGCTTCCAGAAATATAATGTAGAGTAAAAGAGTCAAACAGCTTGACATTCTTCAGCAACAGAACAAGATAAACAGTATGCCCTGACAAATTTGACAACCGTGCAGAAATGCAGTATGCATGATATTGAACTGTATTTCTTGAAGAAGCTGATGAGTTGACAGTGATGCAAAGTGTTCATGACACTGAATAGCATACAGAAATCTGATGAGTTGACAGAAATGCAGAAAATTACATGAATCAATACAGTGTATACAACTGCAGTCTTAAATGCTAAATGAAAAGTAAGCACATCAAATCCAAAGAAGTGGAAGTTGTCCCCTATAGAAAGTGTTTTTTTATAACAGCTTTTTGTCCGGAGAGGAATATTTTTGGAGAAGGTCCATGGCCGTAAATAAAATAGAACAAATAAAACCCTAACAGAACAGATAAACACTCTGCAATAAGAGTACAAGAGCTGGCATTAATCTGCATCCAAGTCTAAGGTAGTAAGGATAAAGCTCTCAGTCTGTATATAACCATAGTTCCAGTTAGAGGACCTCCTTAACAAGAGCAGTGAAATATAAGACACCTCAAGAACCATACAGAAGCAAGAACAATATTAACTGTTTTGAACCTAAGTGACTCAGCTTTAGAAGGTTCACACGAGGATGAGAAACAGGTTGACAAAAAATATCCACAGAACAAGAACGATCTTCATAAAAACACTCCCAAGGAAATTAGCTAAGATTCTTGAGATATATTTTCAATGTGAAAAATTAACAAATGGAGATCACCTACAGAGAACTAGTGCCATCCAGGAAAGCATAAAAGCTAAAAATATTTTTGAGATTACTCAATCTAGAAATGGAGGAAAAAGAAAGACAGTTCTTTTCCCAAACCTCATAGATTTTTTGGATTCCAAGCCTGCAGAGTGTAGAGAAGAAATTGTGGCCAAGCATTTACCTCAGAAATAGTTGAAAAAATGACAATTCTTACCACTCTGTAAAATTCATAATACTCTTAAAAAAGAAAAAAACAAACAAAAAGGTTTGACAGAATCCTGGCCAGGAATTCCTGTTTCTAGGTAAACTTTTTACTTAGTTTTCCATTCTTCCTAGAGCAGCTTCAAATCATTGACCTAGAAATCTACAGATACTAGAAAATACAAGAACTACCAATGCCCCCTTTTAGGTTCAAACAAATGCAGCTAACCCACCCACGACTAAACAATTGTATACAAAAAATAGGAGGGCTGTTTCAGATAAGGCATAAGCATGCACATTCTTGATAAAGAAAACTTCAACTATGAACCAAAACACACATCAGTGAGCGTTTAATCTATGAATGCAGCTGAACTGACAATAAAAATCCAATGACACAGCTAAGCAAAAAGCTAGTGTTCTATCATAATTTTAACTTCAAGTGTAGCATAGATATGCATATTCATACTTTCTGCACATATATGGATTCAAAAATGCCCTTTATAATTTGCAGATGAAAAACATTTCAAACATTACTTTTTAATATACTAATTTATTATCATTAATGATTAATGGTATACTAACACATACATAATATTCCATATTTTAATAATTACTCAGCCTGTAGTAGAATCTCTTCTGTTGACAAGGTATGATGTCCAATGTTTTAACACAGCAAGGCAATCCCCCCATGATAGAATTTTTTATTATTGTACTTCTAAACATTTTTGTTCATACCAGAAGTTTTTATATTTGGTGGCCGAACATGTGGTTGCACCCAAAGAGATTATATTAAATGATCGGGTGACCCATGCACATAAGTAGAACAAAGCCCACCCCCATGTCCTTCAATTCTTTTGTCAATTGGGTCTAGCGCAAGTGGTAACAAAGAGAAGATTTTATCCTCCCCACCCAGGTTTAAATTCCACTTGGGGCATGCTCACTCTTTGTGAACCAATTGTTGATTGGGACTCTTCATGAGCTAATTGTTGACTAGGGCTGGCAAGGTGTCAGCAATCTGATTCAACACCTATGGCCTGGAAAGTGGGAGCTTGGCAACATGGAAAAAGAGAAATTATTAATATGGCCAATTGACATAAAGGTTGGGAGAGAGTAGGTAAGTGGAGTTGTTTGTGTACATATATTGTATTGTTGTCAACTGGGTTTAGGCCAGGTGGTTAGAAGGAATGATTGTTATCCTCCCCACCCAGTGAAAGGTGGTTAGAAGGAATGATTGTTATCCTCCCCACCCAGTGACATGTTGAGATCCTAACAAGTACACTATTGCAATGGCTTCAAGCCCTATAGTTGACTGGCCTTGTGTCCTATAGCTGAACGCAGCTTTAAAATTAAACAAAATGAATAAAGGAACAGGGGTAATGATGGCTGTGAGCCTCTACTCTAGATTCAGAGACAGCCAATAATAACTGGGGGCCCTCTCTCTCAAAGACAAATATGATCCCTCTCCTGATGAAGGTCTCATCTTGTCAGCTGCATCTATGCATCCATTCTTTATTGTTAGAAAAATGCTCATGTACATATACTGTGTTTTATTAATAGTTAAAAGACCACAGCTTGGAGAATCTACAAAACAAATAAACAGGGAAATGATGGGGCGAGAAGTATTCCAGATGCAGAGCCCGCCAATGATGTCCAAGGCCCCACTTCCAAGACAAAAATGATCCCTCCCATGATATGGATTTCAATTTGTCTGGGTGCGGCTTGATTTATGATTATGGAATTCCGTCATATTTACTTTTTCGTGCCGTTAAGGCACAACTTTATTGAGATTTATAGTTATAGTTATATTGCCTATATGGACTGTTTTAGCATTTTGATTATAGTTTTATTGCATATACCCGTCGGGCAATTTAGATAGCTTCGTTGTTCTTGGGTACTTACAGCAATTACTAGGGTTTATCTAGCCTGGTATGCTTAGGGTTGTGGTGGCTGCTAAGCAACCAAATTTAACTTAAAAAAACATAGTTGGTATTGCTATTTCTAAAATCTCATAAATGAATAAGGATTTATAAATGTCGGCAACTTACATGAATGTCTCGAGAGAGGGCGTGAGAAGTAAGAACCCCAGTACACGTTCGATCAGATATCTGCAAATCCGCCAACTGATCGGCCGCCCTCTCGGCATTTCCATTCTGCGATACATCTGTTGACGGTGCCTTTGACGAGGTCGCCGCCGTTGCAGACTTTGATCCCCTCTTTACGGCTGCGGCAGCTTTCTTGGCGGCGGCCTTCTTCTTACTCGCGTCTGACACCATTTTCTTCCTCTTTTCTTTAAGAAACTACTCCTTAAAAGGGCAAAAAATCTAATACAGTGAAAAAAAAAAATTAACCATCAAACCCCAAGTCCGTACGTATCACCATTATATTGGGAAGAAAACTCTGAAAACCCTAGCAGATGCCCATATAAAACATTTAACAGCAAACGCTCTGGATTTTTATAGGATTTTTATAGGGAAACAAAAAATAAATAACTAAGAATCCGAATTCATTTAAATCCTAGAACGTAAAATGAAGAAAAAAAACACAGATCGAAAACGAAAAAAGGAGAAAATAAAGTACCTTCTGAAGAGCAGGGGATCCCGATGATCCGCTGAGGAAATTGAAGGATAAAAAATTGAATGGTGAGAATAAGAAGAATGAAAAGCAGAGGCTGAGGGACACCTGATCAAACTTCAAGTTAAAATCCCAAGCTTCCTATGCAATGTCAAAGAGGAAGAACAAACTTCAGGCGGTTGGAATTTATAGGTCCGCCAAATCTGGGAACCAAACCTCAGCCTTGGCTGCCGAACCGCTCCTCTATTTCCACACCAGCTAAAATATCCCAGCACGTACGTATTTTTTCTCACCGCAGAACTGAAGAGTCTTTTGTGTTTAGGGTTTGGATTATTGGTTTGGTAACTTTTAAATATGATATCATCGATGGCTTATATTTTCAGCGGGGGTTTACGTGGTCGGTCAAGAAAAGTGGTGATATTATTATGATATTAATAATTTATTTTTAAATTACGTTATGGTAATATGGTAAATTAAAATATAATTTTATTTTTATTTTTTTTAATTATTGTTAGCTCAATGGTTAAGGTGTGGGTTTTTTTTGGTAGGCGATTTGTGACTTTAGTGTGTAGGAGACACCCAAAAATTCAGCCGTGGTAAGGGTTGATGTCA
This sequence comes from Picea mariana, assembly GCA_032191745.1. Taxonomy (NCBI): domain Eukaryota; kingdom Viridiplantae; phylum Streptophyta; class Pinopsida; order Pinales; family Pinaceae; genus Picea; species Picea mariana. The sequence continues at coordinate 31,467 of JASDQU011177564.1, forward strand.
GGGTGATTTTGACGTCTTAGATGTTCTTAAGTTGTAGTTTTTTAACCAAGAGTTAAAAATGTTTTCCCACCCAATTATAAACACAATCAAATAAAAGATAAAATAAAAATAAAAAATTCAAATTTAATTTTTTCTAATTTAAAATACATTTTATATAATAAATAAAAATTATCACAAACCCCTAATTTGTTGATGAGAGTGTAAATTTGCAATATTGACATTGAAATTGTCTAAATTAAARCAAAACACAGCAAAARAAAAGTSTTGTTAACCCACAATGTTTAAATATTGTGAAAACAGGTTTTACTTTTTGTAAATTGTAWAAAAACATTTAATGTATTTGAAAATGAAATCAAATATGAATTTTGATAAAATAAATACTTCACTCAATGTATCTTAATCAATATGAATTTTGATAAAATAAATACTTCACTCAATGTATCTTAATAAAAAAAATGTTTTTAATGTTGTATATTATTTATRTTAAACAAATTTTTACAAAATTTCAAAATTAAAAACATAAAATTAAAAAAATAATAATAATAACACATTCATAATATTTATAAAATAATTGAAAAAAATTATAAAATATATTTTTGTGATCACAATAAAATATTMTCATATTAATAAATCCAAATTCAAATTTTAATCATTATAAATTAATAAAGCTTCATTTTAAACCAAGAATGAAAATAGAGAGAAGGCATGAGGTGGACATTACACTCACCTACCCAACCATTTTGGTGGGTGGAGAGGTATGATGGGACTAGAATTTGAGTAGGGCGGTGTGGCACGCAAGAGGAGGCAAAAAGTAAATAAGTGGCATAGAATTGGCCAAATGGAGATCACGGAGATCACCTATGGGAGGAAAAGAACTAGGAGGAAAAGCGCAAGTATATGACTCAATGGTATATTTTTAATATGGTTATTTATATTAATAAGAGAATGAAATGAAATTTTTATTTTTTAATTTATATTAAAAATTGAAAGTGGTAAAATTTATGTTTGATATTTTTTAGGTTTTGAGTTATTAACATGTTTTCTTATGTTTAAGGAAGATAAATTCTTAACCAATCAATCATAAACAATTTAAACTTTACTCTAGAATCAAATAATAATTTCAACTAAGTAATATCTAAAATAAAACTAATATTTCTCAAAATCATCGTTAAAACCATTTTAATTGAAATCATATATTTTTTTAATAATATTTAATTTTAATCTTATACATAAAATAAAATTAAAAACTAACCCAAATTTTAATCGTATACGTAAAATAAAATTAAAAGCTAACCCAACTACAATTTAACTTCTTACTCAAAAATATTAGAGAAATTTATAAAATAATATGTAGAAAAAAACATTTATTAAACTTATATTAACTCATATCTTAAAAAAAACATTATTATAAAATAATAGGGAAGAAAACTAGCCTTTTTCATGTTTAATATTATAAAAAATCAGTTTCCAGAAAAAATCAACAAAAGTGATACCATATCCCTCTTTTAATATGAAGAGCACACGTGGTTTTCTAATGGGAATCCAAAAAAAAGTAGTSACAAAAATATCATTTTTTTAACAAAAACGTGGCAAATGATATAGTCACATAATGAAGCATATTCCCTAGTGTCTTGGAAAATCTTAAAAGACAAAAGTTCGATGTATATACACAAAATATCCATTAAAGTCTAACCTACTAGGTCAATGAAAATAATAATAAGTATCATTGTAGTGGCAATGTTTTTGTTGTTGATGACGAAAGGAGTAGAATGCAAAATTGAAATACTAATACATCTGGCACATTGTTTCGCCTAAGATTAGTGGTTGGGATTAGGGTGTTTATAGTCCACATTCAAACCATGTATGTTGCAGCAGCTAGTGCTTTTGGAAAATGAATCAATATATAATTCTGTTTCTACCTAATTTGTTATGTGTTCCCTTTGCAGCATTTATCATGACTCTGAATTTAGTTCATGTTTTTCTAATATGCTATATGGTTTTGTGAATGAGTTCACATCCTAATATTGTTTATTTGTTGTAGGAAATTATTAACATAGTGTCTTGTGCATATTTATAGTTTTTGAAATGTCATTGCATCGTCTTCACATGTAAAACATTTCTTGTTTATACATGTTTAATGTATTGTTCCATTCAACTATTGCAAACCTTAATCAACGGATAAACATGCCACGTGACACTTTAATGGTTTTCACGGTATTACTTGTTGTATATCCCGAAAGATATACTACATTAATTTGTCATCGACAACTCTAAGCTTGTTATATGAACTAATGTGACCCCATCTTATGCATGCATATTACATATAATTTGTCTCCTCGTCGTATCATATCATTTAACTATGACACTTCTAATATAGTATTAGATGTAACAACACAAAGCAATGGTTGTCCATAGGAAATAGGAAATAGTTGTTGTCCACATTTCGATAAGCAAAGAAGCTCAGGTATTATTATGCATGAGAGGTTTACCTGGAAGCTATATGTGTGTGTCGTAGCAAAGGTCCAACACATTCCTTCCATTACCTCCTCGTCGCACTTTACCTCATCAAAATTTGGAATTATTACTCCACACCATTCCTTTCTCAATTCCTCTCCTCTAAGTTTGACGAGGGGTCCGTGGGTGTGAACTTGGTGGGGGAGGAAACAACTATAGTGGTTATGTGTCATTGGGCATCCTATCATCAAAACTCCAAGAGTTGTGCTTTCAAATATCGAGTTCCATCTGCGGTGAGTAATGAATCCAACAATAGAGGGATGTGATAACACTAGCAACTGATTGCACCACAAAACAACTAGACATTGGCTTCCCATCTCATCGAGAAAACCATTTGGTAGGCAGTTTGAGACTATTGAAGATACTATGTCGAGATGAAGGACCAATACATTTTTTTTTCTCTTCCAATCAAATTCGATGAGTATATATGTATTTGACTATTTTAGGATCATTTTGCATTGATTAAGAACTGTGAACTTATTATCATCTACCAAACAATATATTAAAGGTGTATTTTTCTAACCCTCTAGTAGGTGTCTTACAGACCCCTGGAAGCTCAATGCTGGTGTGTTTGAAGATTATTTTTGACCTTTTGGCTTTGAATAGGTGTTCTGTAGCAATGACCAGACATTCATGGAAAAGCAGCTCATCACTCCTACTTATATTTCTATCTATAATGTTTTTTCTTGTGTAAGTATCGACTTTCAATCTATCAGTCCTACTTATAGAACTGTCTCTATTGCTTTGGCTTATCTAAGGATTGAGAACCTATATCTCTTTATTAAAGGTCTTCCTTAAAAGGTTTGAAGCTAAGTTATTATATTGGGACGTCCATTTTCAACTACTAAACCTTGTGTGTTTGTATAAGTTCTGCATATATATCTACAAGCTATACTTTTAAGAATACAGTGTTTAAAATTACAATGGATACTTGTTATCAAATAAATCACTTTAGATTTCAATTATTACAAAGAGTGTTAGTGTTTCCCCATTTGAAAACTTCTCTGCATGCAATGTCTTCAAGCAATATTCAAAGGTGGAGTCTGATGACCCACCCAAGGACATTGCCAAGCCCAATTTCCAACAYAAGTTGAAACCCAAGCCTGAAGCAAAGWTTAAGGCTCAAGTGTCCTCTGTCTCTACTAAGCTACAAGTCAAAAAGGAAAGTCATGTTGTTCCCATGAGATTGAAACAAGGTATGTTGAGCCCTCTGCATCTAAGCAAGGTAAGTGATTTGTTGTCTCCAAACAAGCGAGGGATAAAAAAAAATAAGCAAAACACACCCTTTTTGTGCCATATGAATTTAGGGTAAGAATTAGAGTCACAACATACCCACCCTTGATTTATTCATTTGTTTTTGTTTGGCTCGGGCCCAGATTTACCCTCCTAGGCCTTGGTTACATTATGCCCAAAACGACACTTTTCAAGATATCCAGTTGTCGCCTTCCTTACTTGTTTATTAGCCTTCAAAAGTCACCAACAGAGGTAGTACTTGAAATAAATTTGGACAACAATTGATGGCTCAATCACTCCTATTGAATATTAGTAATGTATATTACTCTAATCCTCACTTTAATGTGTTCAAAGCATAAATAATCCAATAGCTAGTTCTATATTGTTAAACTTATGGTTGTGTCAATGGATTATCATATGACTCTTGGGGTCAGATGAACTGAGATGCTCGGGTATTGCTATAAAACAGGGAATTTTGAATGTCTCTCACAACTACAATCAACACTCAATCAACATTCTATGCTTACTATTATTATCATGGAATCTAACAAATTGTTCCTTGTGTAACTTTGTAGGTATCTAGTAAAGTGATCTATAATGGACATGAAATGAATGAATTCATACCTCAAAGAACATTATCCACTAGGTGTCAGGTGCATGTGTAATTCCTATAGCCATTGTCTGATCGACATAGT
>JASDQU011177564.1:37691-60717 GCA_032191745.1 Picea mariana
ATGTTTTTCTAATATGCTATATGGTTTGGTGAATGAGTTCACATCCTAATATTGTTTATTTGTTGTAGGAAATTATTGACATAGTGTCTTGTGCATATTTATAGTTTTTGAAATGTCATTGCATCGTCTTCACATGTAAAACATTTCCTGTTTATACATGTTTAATGTATTGTTCCATTCAACTATTAATATGCTATATGGTTTGGTGAATGAGTTCACATCCTAATATTGTTTATTTGTTGTAGGAAATTATTGACATAGTGTCTTGTGCATATTTATAGTTTTTGAAATGTCATTGCATCGTCTTCACATGTAAAACATTTCCTGTTTATACATGTTTAATGTATTGTTCTATTCAACTATTGCAAACCTTAATCAACGGATAAACATGCCATGTGACACTTTAATGGTTTTCACGGTATTACTTCTTGTATCTCCCGAAAGATATACTACATTAATTTGTCATCGACAACTCTAAGCTTGTTATATGAACTAATGTGACCCCATCTTATGCATGCATATTACATATAATTTGTCTCCCCATCATATCATATCATTTAATTATGACACTTGTAATAGTATTAGATGTAACAACACAAAGCAATGGTTGTCCATAGGAAATAGTTGTTGTCCACATTTCCACAAACAAAGAAGCTCAGGTATTATTATGCATGAGAGGTTTACCTGGAAGCTACATGTGTGTGTCGTAGCAAAGGTCCAACACATTCCTTCCATTACCTCCCTGTCGCACTTTACCCCATCAAAATTTGTCATTATCAAAATTTGGAATTATCACTCCACACCATTCCTTTCTCAATTCCTCTCCTCCAAGTTTGACGAGGGATCTGTGGGTGTGAACTTGGAGGGGGAGGAAACAACTATAGTGGCTCTGTGTCAGTGGGCATCCTATCATCAAAACTCCAAGAGTTGTGCTTTCAAACATCGAGTTCCATCTGCGGTGAGTAATGAATCCAACAATAGAGGGATGTGATAACACTAGTAACTGATTGCACCACAAAATAACTAGACATTGGCCTCCCATCTCATCGAGAAAACCATCTGGTAGGCAATTTGAGACTATTGAAGATACTATGTCGAGATGAAGGACCAATACATTTTTTTTGCTCTTCCAATCAAATTCGGTGAGTATATATGTATTTGACTATTTTAGGATCATTTTGCATTGATCAAGAACTGTGAACTTATTTCATCTGCCAAACAATATATTAAAGGTGTATTTTTCTAACCCTCTAGTAGGTGTCTTACAGACCCCTGGAAGCTCAATGTTGGTGTGTTTGAAGATTATTTTTGACCTTTTGGCTTTGAATAGGTGTTATGTAGCAAGGACCAAACATTCATGGAAAAGCAGCTCATCACTCCTACTTATATTTCTGTCTATAATGTTTTTTCTTGTGTAAGTATCGACTTTCAATCTATCAGTCCTACTTATAGAACTGTCTCTATTGCTTTGGCTTATCTAAAGATTGAGAACCTATATCTCTTTACTAAATCTCTTCCTTAAAAGGTTTGAAGCTAAGTTATTATATTGGGACGTCCATTTTCAACTACTAAACCTTGTGTGTCTGTATAAGTTCTGCATATATATCTACAAGCTATACTTTTAAGAATACAGTGTTTAAAATTACAATGGATACTTGTTATCAAATAAATCACTTTAGATTTCAATTATTACAWAGAGTGTTAGTGTTTCCCCATTTGAAAACTTCTCTGCATGCAATGTCTTCAAGCAATATTCAAAGGTGGAGTCTGATGACCCACCCAAGGACATTGCCAAGCCCAATTTCCAACATAAGTTGAAACCCAAGCCTGAAGCAAAGTTTAAGGCTCAAGTGTCCTCTGTCTCTACTAAGCTACAAGTCAAAAAGGAAAGTCATGTTGTTCCCATGAGATTGAAACAAGGTATGTTGAGCCCTCTGCATTTAACCAAGGTAAGTGATTTGTTGTCTCCAAACAAGTGAGGGATAAAAAAAAAAAAGCAAAACACACCCTTTTTGTGCCATATGAATTTAGGGTAAGAATCAGAGTCACAACATACCCACCCTTGATTTATTCATTTGTTTTTGTTTGGCTCGGGCCCAAATTTACCCTCCTAGGCCTTGGTTACATTATGCCCAAAGCGAAATACTTCAAGATATCCAGTTGTCGCCTTCCTTACTTGTTTATTAGCCTTCAAAAGTCACCAACAGAGGTAGTACTTGAAATAAATTTGGACAACAATTGATGGCTCAATCACTCCTGTTGAATATTAGTAATGTATATTACTCTAATCCTCACTTTAATGTGTTCAAAGCATAAATAATCCAATAGCTAGTTCTATATTGTTAAACTTATGGTTGTGTCAATGGATTATCATATGACTCTTGGGGTCAGATGAACTGAGATGCTTGGGTATTGCTATAAAACAGGGAATTTTGAATGTCTCTCACAACTACAATCAACACTCAATCAACATTCTTTGCTTACTATTATTATCATGGAATCTAACAAATTGTTCCTTGTGTAACTTTGTAGGTATCTAGTAAAGTGATCTATAATGGACATGAAATGAATGAATTCATACCTCAAAGAACATTATCCACTAGGTGTCAGGTGCATGTGTAATTCCTATAGCCATTGTCTGATCGACATAGTTCATGGTTCATTATTCTATTTCGAGATCCAAAGAAATAATATGTTACAAAAAAACAAAGAAATAGTGTGTTACAAAGGTCATGCAAGATGTAGTTTATAGAGAAGCATAACCAAGGGAGTTAGTTGCAACTAGCTCTACCCCTTACACTACTAGTGGAATTGCATCTCGATTGTTGTTACTTATCTACCTAGAAGGTAGTGCATTGCTTAAGGCAATGTACCAAAATTTGCTTAAGGTGTGCAAGCAGTGAAAGGATATTGATAATGGTTAGATTGTCGACCTGATGATAATGAGATGATAAATGTTCTTGCAGGCCTTGTCAGTTCCCAACAATAAACAAAATACTCATAAAATATATTATAGGTCTTTAATGCAAGATTTGATCATCCCCGGTCTTGGGACCTCTGTCGTCAACCCCACATTAAGATCTCGAACTTCATAGCCAATAGACATTGAAATAAATAAATTAATTGTTTATATTTTAATAGGAAAAATAGAAACTACTACACGAACTTTGCATGAAATGAAAATCATAAAAAGTCAAAGAAGAAGAAATAGAGATTCAACAATGAACTCATCAATATATGATCTGAATTTATAAATGGAATGAAATGGAATACATATGCATAGCAAAGAAATACAAGATATACAATAAAACTTGACTTCTATTAAATAAGAGAATATGTTGAAATTGTAAAAATGCAGACTGAAACAAACTTTCTCGAATTGTGGCAACTTATCTCTAAGAAGAGATGTGACAGCTACGCTCATTCGCAAGAAGATGGTTATAATGAGGCTCCAAAGGACTTTTTAACATAAAGTATAAATGAGAAAACCATAAACATCCAAAAATCTAACCCTGGGAGATGAAGCACCAAAAGTCATGTGGGCCCCGATGGGGTAAGTTGGTACATCAAATTCACAAGGTTGTAACTTTTGCATACGATCTTCATTTTAGGCACACAATAGCTCGTTGGAAAGAACTATCCAAGGACTACACATGTTGTGGTCACACTTTGGCTAAAGCCTGTGGTGTGAATGTGGTGCACCCAAAAAACATAGTTTAGGGCCTCAAAACGACCCCGAAAATTTAGGACCTGAAAAAACTAGGAAAAAACTGCTAAAATGAAAATTGTTCTTTGAGCCAGTGGAATAGGTGGGTGGCCACCGATATCTACCTAGATCATTCCTCCCCCTTATGAATCAATGGTCTCCATTACGTTGAGTGCCCCCATCAAATGAGGAAACTTATACTGAACTTGGCCCTGGGTGACCCACTTGCCTTGGTGCAAGAGTTACCCTTCTTTGACAACCCAATAAAGTTGGATCATTTGTTGACAAGTGCCCTTAATCTGAGTGTCCCTGATCTGATCAGTGGCTTCCTTTTCCATGCAATCATGGTTGAGCTATGTCAATGTCAACTACTCTGCAATCTCTGATGTGTCAAATAATAGTAGGAAGTATGGCCTAAGGAGGTACACATTGAACACTGGTTGCAGGCCAAGGAAGGGGGGAAATATTGATCTCAAAAGCATTATCACCCACAGCCTTGGTGATGGTGTAAGGTCCATAGCAAAGTGGACAATTCTTTTGATGGGGTCCTATAAGGTGTTCTTTCTACAAATGCAACCAGACCTTGTCTCCCACCTGAAACTTGTGTGGCAGATGATGTTGAAGATCGCGTTGTTTGTACTTAGCATTGGATTTCTATAAAATATCATGGACCTATTGTAGGATGTGTTGAATTTGTTCAATAAACTTGGGCTTTGTCATCCTCAAATTGAGCATGGGATGATTCTGCTTGTGTGGATGCGAGGGGTAGTGCGACATCAATGGGACCCAATGGTTGAAATCCCAACCCCACCTGAAAGGGACTGTGGTCGGTCGAGCTATGAAGAGTTATGTTGTAGTTGTGATGAACATAGGGGAGACTCTCATCCCATGTGCATGGATGTTTGGAGTTGTACATGCACAAGATATGCACGATCATTCTGTTTATGACCATTGTCTAGCCATCAATTTGGGGGTGAAAGGTAGTGGATTTGATGAGCTTGGTGTCCAACAATGACCAGAGGTTGAACCAGAATGTGTTGAGGAACATGTTGTCCTAATCTGATATGATGGCATGTGGTATCCCGAAGTGTACCCACACTCGTTCGAAGAAGATCTTGGCAGTGGCCTTCATTGTGATATTCTTTTTGCAGGCTGTGAGGATGGCCATCTTAGAAAATCGATCAACAACCACAAAAACACAGCCATTTCCCTGCTTGGTTGAAGGAAGGTCTGACATGTAATCCATTGATATGGATTCCCATGGCCCATCAGGAGAAGACAGAGGAGTGTACAGGCCTTGCTTCTTGGTGGTTGTTTTGGCAATAGTTTAGGCATTGCAGGATCTGATATACTTATTGACGTCATGTCGAAGTTTTAGCCAGTATAAATTCTTTTGGAGTACTGTTATAGTCTTTTCCATGCCAAAATGTCCTCCCATCTGATTGTAGTGAGCTTCTAAAATTAGTTTCTCACGCTCGCTTGAAGGAACACAGAGGTGCCCTAGATGGCATAACAGTTCGTCCTGAATATGAAAGTCAGTAACATTCGTGCTTGTGTCTAGCATCTGGTAAGTGGTAGCAAAGTTAGGATTGCTCTTGTAGAATTGGGGCTACTTGGATGACTCATGGCCACAAGAGTGGAGCATCGTGGTTAAGGCTTCAACTGGAGGTCGACTGAGGCAGTCAACGACACGATTGGTGCTCCATGTCTTATATTTGATGTTGAGATGGAACTGTTGCAAGTATGTGGACCACTTTTGATGGCGGTCGTTCTATAATTTTCCTTGTGTCTGCATGAACTACAGAGGCTTGTGATTAGTGTGGATGACTGTCTCCTTCCCGAGAATGTAGTGCTTCCATTTTCGACAGGCTTGTACGATTGAATACATTTCTTTGTCATAGGTGGGATACTTACAGACAACATCTGATAGTGTCTCACTATGATATGCCACTGGATGACTGTGTTGAGTGAGGATTGCGCCCACGACATAGTCTGAAGCATTGGTCTCAATCTCAAAAAGTTGTTGTAGATCGGGTAATGAGAGTACTAGAGTTGAGCACAAGCAATGTTTCAAATCATCGAATGCTTGTTGTTGTGACTTCCCCCACATGAACTTTTCCTTTTCACCACCCTTGGTCACTTGGCTAAGGGCCCATGCAATATGGGAGAATCCCAACATGAACCTATGATAAAAGTTGGCAAGTCCTAAGAAACTTCGAAGCTCGGTTAGTGTGATCAAGGCTGGCTAGTCACAAATGACTTGGATCTTGGATGGATCCACATGCACACCATGCTCATCAACAATGTAGCCTAGGTATTGGACCTTGTTCATGCCGAAGGAACATTTTTCCAAGTTAGCATATAGCTTGTGTTGTCGCAGAGTGTGAAGGACCTAGTGAATATGCTGCAAGTGTTTTACCCAATTCTTCTTGAAGATGAGGATGTCATCCAGATATACCACCACAAAGGAATTGGTAAAGGGTCACAATATATCGTCCATCAATCTCATGAAACTTGTTGGAGCATTTGTCAAACCAAAGGGCATGACTAGCCATTCGAAAATACCTTCTTTAGACTTGAAAGCAGTCTTCCATACATCAATTTATTCTATTAGGACTTGGTGGTAGCCAGACTTCAGGTCAATCTTGTTGAAAAACCTGGCTTCCTTGAGCTGGTCAAGAAGGTCGTCAATTCGGGGAATTGGGTATCGGTTCCTGACTGTGATTTTGTTTAGGGCCCTGTAATCAATACAGAGTCACCAAGTCCCATATTTCTTTTGTACGAGTATAATTGGGCTCCCACGGGGTGAGGAGTTGGGTCGGATGTGCCACTTTTGAAGTAGCTCTTGGATTTGTCGCTTAATTTCCTCATTTTCCATCAAAGAGGGGCAATAGACTGGCCCATTGGGTAGAGGTGCATTGGGGGTTAGATCGATTGAATGCTTGACCTGACAATGTCGTGGCACCCTGGTGGGTGAGGAGAAGATGTCTTTGTATTCTTCCATGATCTTGTTCACCTGCTTATGTTGCATGGAGAGGCCATGTGTAGAGGCCATGGATGTGGCTGCGACCGTCTGTTCACTTTGATAGTGAATCATGAAGAAGGAAAATATCCCAGTCTAGGAAATGAACTTTCTGCATTGCTTAACAGAGATCAAAGAAATATCAGTAGGTGGAGCTACCTCTAGTATCCTATACAATTGTCTACCCAAAGAAATAATAACATTGCGAGGTTTAGACTCATATACAACATGTTGTTTCCACAAATATGGTTGGCCTAAAAGAAAATCACAAACTTCAATGGGGGAAATATCACACAATACCTCATCCTTGAAGGGCTCGATGTCATAGGGAAGACAACATTGTTGGATGAGGCGGAGGTCTCTTCCTTGGCGAAGCCACCCGATGATGTAGGGTTGTGGGTGTGGTGTCATCGGTAGGTTCAACCGCTTGATGACCTCTCCTGATATCAGGTTCTTTTGACTTCCACTGTCGAGAATGAAATGCAGTGGAGCACCCTTCACCCACATATGCGAGTGAAAAGGTGTTCACCTTCTTATGGTTCCTCCGGTTCACTTGGTTGGACCTTGGTGGTGGCAACATTGGCACTGGGTTATGTGTCAATGATTTGCTTCCCTTTTTCTGGATCTGATTCAGAGTCGAAACCTGCCTCTGACTCTGAGGCTTTCAGCTCGACCACCGACAACTGCTCCGAGCAACATTCATCGGTGTTATGCTGGGGGATTTTATGGAATTCACACCACTTCCCTGTNTTCTTCGTCTTCTCAATACCCTTCTTTGTTTGTGGCTTGGTCTGGTTGCCCTCGAGGGGTCCATCCTTGCTCTGTCCTTTGTTATATGGGTTGGAGTCGCGTTTGCCTTGCTTCTGCTGTGAGGAATTTGCAGATCCTTATTTAAATTTCTGCTCGATTTTGACAGCATATCGATATGTCGCACCCATTAATGAGATGTCCATAAACTCCATTTCTATTTGGATGTATCTATGCAGACAACCACGGTACTTGAGCACTAGATTTCGTTCGGAGTCCTTGATACCCAACTTGGTGCGCAAGGTATGGAAGATATTTGTGAAATCTCGTATTATCTGGTCCCTTTCCTGTCGTAGTGTGGTCCATCTTGTATATTGGTCATTGTAGCTTCCAACAAGGTAGTGTTGTTCCTTAATGACATCTTTGAAAGAATCCCAAGTGGGGGCGACCACAAATATTGCAAATTCCTTAGTGGCCATTTTCTCATAGTAAGTTTCCCACCAATCTTTGACATGGGGGACAACCTTAAAGAGCGCAAAGGTAATTGTTTATCTATCGAAAAAATTATGGATCAAAAAATACCCTTCTAGAAGATTCAACCATTTATCTACAATATATGCATCTATCTAGCCTTCAAATAAGGGGATATCAAAATTGACTTGTACCTTGAAGGGGGTGGTGTGGTTGCTTGATGAAGATGTGTCACCTATTGGCAGTGGTCAAAGGATCTGTGCAAAGTTATCCATCATCTAATTCCTTTGTCGCGTGAGGGCTTCCTCGGGCAACAATTTAAAAGTATCTTCTGCTCCATCATCTCTCTTTTCTTCCTCCATGGGAGGCTTTCGTGATCGATAGGGACGGTCTTGCAATGACTCAACCACTTCGAGTCCCAACTCTTTGTACCTTGACCTAATTGGGGACATGCACAGAGAAACAAATAAAGAGCAGACCACTCTGATACCATTGATCCAGATTTATAAATGGAACGAAATGGAATACAAATGTATAGCAAAGAAATACACAGAGATACAATAAAAATTGACTTCTATTAAATAAGAGAATATGTTGAGACTGTAAAAATGCAGACTGAAACAAACTTGCTCGAATGGTGACAGCTTATCTCTGAGAAGATATGTAACGGCTACGCTCAATCGCAAGAAGATGGTTACAATGAGGCTCCAAAGGCCTTTTCAACATAAATCATAAATGAGAAAACCCTAAACATCCAAAAATCTAACCCTAGGAGATGAAGCGCCAAAAGTCACGTGTGCCCTGATAGGGTAAGTTGGTACATCAACTTCCTAGGGTTGTGACTTTTGCATACAACCTCTATTTTAGGCACACAATAACTCATTGGAAAGAACTTTCTGAGGACTACACATGTTGCCATCACACTTTGGCTAAAGCCTACAATGTGATTGTAGTGTGCCCAAAAAACATTGTTTAGGGCCTCAAAATGACCCCGAAAGTTTAGGACCCGAAAAAACTAGGAAAAAACTACCAAAATGAAAATTGTTCTTTGAGCCAGTGGAATAGGTGGATGGCCACCGATATCCACCTAGATCACTATAGCCACTAGCCTTCAGTAGGGACTAATAAGTTCAAATGGGACAATTATTGGGTTATTTTGTGTATTCAACTTCACCTATCTTTGTAATAAGCTTCATTTAAGTTTGTCATAAAGGTTTAGGTAAAGAATTTATGGAAGCTACATGGTTGGTTCTGTATAGTTTCTGTATAGTCATATGTAATTTGACAAAAGATTTTTTTCATTTTCTTTATAAAAGAATTTCATTGTAATTTTATTATTGTTGAATTTTGTGTTGTACGTTAGTGGTATTCTTTCTTAAAGAGGAAAACATTTTCACAAACTAATTCACTCATTTGTGTTGTCATGTTTAGGTTGAATCCATAGGGCTCTTTCCTAATATAGAAAAATGTTGTTACTCAATTTTATCCATTACAAGTAAAACATCTTTTAGTGGAGGTTTTTAGTGTTACAATATTGGGGAAAATTATAAAAAAAACCTCCACTATTGGTTGCAGAGGTCTTGATGGATTTTCACTATAACTAAAATTTATGGGTGAACGAAAGTTTTAACATAGTTTTTTTTGTCAGTGTGCTTATATCGATATTGTGCATTGGTGCACCAACATTTGATATGCATCGGGGCTTCAAAAATATATTATATACACTAGTGGGTATAATATATTTACAACATAATAACTGATAGTAACATGATAATCAACAACAAGCTAATAACAACAACATACTAACAACATAACAACATACTAATAGCATAATAACAACATGATAATCAACAACAATATAATGACAACAGATCACTAGTAAAATGCATAAAGTATCTACCTCAACCTGTAGCTCAGTCGATTTAGCCCCTTTCCTGGTTGTTGATGATCCTGCCCAACTGCCCAAACTGAATATTAACCTCCCAGCCAGCTAGGAATAGCCTCTTTGACTCCCTAGCTCTAGGAATCCTTGTGGTTTCCTGGCCCCCAAACCCAAAATTCCTAGCAATAACAGTGCCCTGTAAGAGTTCCCCAAAAAAATTCTTCTAATTTCCTCCTCCTCCTCTATCTTTCAGAAATTCTAAAACAAAAAATGAGATGCATCTTCCAAGTCCTCCCCTTCTTCCTTACCCTCCTCTCTCAAATCCCCCTCATTAATTCCCAACAACCTTATCCCCCCATTAATTCCCCAACAGCCTTATCCCCCCATTAATTACTTCACCCACCTTTTAATAATAAAATAACAAAAGACTCATTAATATATTTTAATAATTAATTAAATTTAAATTAAAAACTATGACAAAATTAATCAATTTGGGTTGTTATATACACCCACCCTTCAAGAAACTTCATCCTGAAGTTAGAGTAATTTACAATACAAGGGTAACGACACACGATTCATACATCCGCAACAAATAATCAACATCATCAATTTAAAACACTTATACATACTAATGTACATATGCGAGGCATACATGTGTAGCTAGCACATACATGACTCGTACATGTACTAATGAAAATAATTATCATACCTAAAGTAATTCTTGTATGCGTCCAATCCAATCAACAAGACCATTCATTTCATAAAAGATAGTAAACTATTTAAAATGTTCACAAAATTCCTCAATTATAATAATTTAGCACAAGCAACATTCACTTAGATAATTGTAGTTTAGTTAAGTAAACATAAATAAATAAATACATACACACCCACCCACCCACACACACACACATATATATTTTAAAAGAAATCAAGAAATTCTTGTAACGTCCCCGACCCTCAAACCTCTGTCGGGTAACGCTACCTAAACAACCGTATCTTTCTTTTTTTGCTCTGATACCATTTTGTGACATCCCTGGCCTTAAACCAACGGGCTAGGCCATGCCACTGAATAAATTTCATGCTATGATACCATATATATTTATATGCATATCTATATAATGCAATTTAAACAGTTATAACATTATGTTCATACACTTATTCATGTGGAAACAACATTAAAACATACATGCAATATATACATACAATTCTAATAACATTATAGCTTGATTTCAAGATACACACCATACAGAGAACAAAGATTTGGTACTTATGTTTTAATAGATGACCACCAACTACATGCAGACCTTCCATGAACCTCCCAACCTTAGACCACACTGTTGATCATGCTTAACAGTGGGTCACCCCCGAGCTAGGACTAAAATCCACCGGCAAGGGATTCCTACGCTTGGCAAGGACAATGGAAAGTCACACAAATCAACAGGAAGGATTTTCTCCCAGGAGCCACTTACGCCCATAGACCCTCATTCCCCACATGCCTGTCCCACCCCAAGAGTGTACACCTTCACCATCACAAGTCCATCGATTGTCCACCTCCCTTCCAGGGCTTCAACAACAGGATGGACTGAAAGTCTCATAGTATTGTAGCTGCCATGAGACTCCCTCCAAGAGAACTCACTTCCTCAACACACACTCTCTCTCTCACTGGGAGAGAGTTGCTCATAGGCCTAACAACCTGCCTCTTTTATCCAGCTCCTAAGTCCAATGAGTAACCACCGCAGAAAAAATTGGGTATGGGCTTTGGTAATAATAGCAAGCCACACTAGTCCAAAGAAAACATGGGTAGCAACAACAAAAGGCTAAGGCATGATATGGCTCAAACACTCTGCAGTTGTGCAATGCTTCACAGGAAAAATAATTAGCTTCATAACACGGGTGTACGGGTTTCAAAAGTTGTAGAGATCGATGATGGAGGCAATGACTGGCTTTTTCAAGGCTCTCCCTATCTCGGTGCGTGCATCAGTGGGGAGTATGGCAGACTTTTAGAGTGGCGGCGATCGCGAGAATGGTGAGGGAACCCCCAATGAGCTAACTTTTCCACCAAAAAACTGCATGCGCCTAGGTTGACACATGTCTTCCTGAAGCTGCATGAGCTCCACTTAACACTCGTTCCCTTTCCCCATGAACTTAGGACAACATAGGTTATGTCAAACCTTAGCCTCTAGGAAATAATAATATAATATTATTCCTTTAAAGGTAAGCCCTCTAGCTTAGCCCCTATTCATAGACACTTAGCCCCTTCCCTTTCCCTACCTAGTGGAGCTTAGTCCCCATGTGGTTAGTCTACACACAACAATGTATTTTTATTAATGATGTGAGTATTTACATATACAAAATTAGGCTCATTAGCCTTAACATCTGGTTCTCCGCCCTAAGAAACACATAAGTCTTCCAACTTATAAACACTTGGCTCACCATCCTATAAACATAATTACAATTCAGCAGGGGCTCGACCTTGGGGTGTTACAATCCCCTCCCCTTATTTTTGGACTGTCCTCAGTGCAACTTATGTACACAACAACAACAAGATTTTCAAAATCTTCAAAAGGATGTGGGTACTCTACCTGCATAACATCTTCATGCTCCCATGTTGCATCCTCAGGACCGTACTAGGTCCATTGAACCTTTACAAGATTTATGACTTGATTCTGAAGTTGCTTGCTCTTCCGGTCCAGTATGTGCACAGGTTGCACTTGCAAAGTGCCTTCTTGCTCCACCTGAATCACATTTCAATCAATCACATGATTAGTATCCGGTATATACTTCTTGAGCAATGATACATGAAATACATTATGAATAGTCGTGGATTCAGGCAATGCAAGCATGTAAGCTACTAGTCCAATGCTTTATAGGATTTCAAACGGTCCACAATATCTGGCTACCAACTTGGAACAACTTCCCAGCTTCATGGAACTTATATTGGCTTTCACCTTTAGGAAAACATGAGCACCCACTTTAAACTCCATGTGGGTTTTTCCTTTGTCTGCATAGCTTTTCTGCCTGTCTTGGGTAGCCTTCAAATTTTGCTTTATCTTTAACAATTTCTCTTCCATTTCCCTGAGCAACTTTGGCTCAACCACTGCCCTATTAGTTGGGTTGTCCCAACTTATTGGGGTGTTGCACTTTTTGTCTTCAAGTGCTTCAAACGGGCTCATATTCAGTAATGCTTAATACCCATTGTTGTAGGAAAATTCTTCCAAGTGTAGATAATCTTCTCATTTAGATGGTTTGTCCATCACATACATCCTTAACATATCTTCTATCACTTGGTTTACTCTTTCTGCTTGTCCATCTGACTCAGGATGATAGGTTGTGTTGAAGTTCAGGTTCCTTTCGAACCCCTTGAATAATCCTCTCCAAAATCTCAAGGTAAATTTTGGGTCTCTGTCAGACACAACTGTCTTGGGAATACTGTGCAATCGTGCTACTTCCCTCATATAAATAACATCAACATTAGTTTCCTTGTGAGTATTCTTCAATGGGGTAAAATCGGTTGCCTTCGTGAGCTTATCTACCACCACCATGATGGAATCATATTGTTTGTTTGTTCTGGGTAATCCTGTGATGAAATCCATTGTCACCACTTCCCACTTCCACTCAGGGATAGTTAATGATTGTAGCAACCCAGCTCGGTGTCTATGCTCAGCTTTGACCCTTTGACACTCCATAGATCTGGCAATATACTCTGCAATTTATTTCTTCATACCTAGCCAATGGTAATGGCTCTTGACTGTTGCCATTGTTTTCTGGTATCCAGGGTGCCCAACATAAGGTACATTATGCGTTTCTTTCAAGAGCATACTCCTCAATTTGTGAGAACTAGGTACATAAATTATGTTCCTGTACCGGAGTATTCCATCATCTTCCAATCTATAATCTTCAATTTTCCGCAGCATCTTACCTTGTTGTAGCTTTGTTACCATCTCCATGTACTGCAAATATGCTTTTGCGGCGTCCAAAATTCTGCCTTTAACATCAATTTGATACATGCTAATGGTTGTAGCATGTAGTTCATGCACTCTTCTGCTGAGTGCATCGACCACTTTGTTCTCCTTTCCTTTGATGTGCTTGATATCAAAGTCATATTCACAGAGGAATTCCAACCATATGCTCTGCCTGACATTCAATGTAGGCTAATCAAACAAATACTTCTGACCATTATGGTATGTCCTGAGCTCAAACCTCTTTCCCATGAGGTAGTGTCTCCAATTCTTTAGAGCGTGTACAATGGCTGCCAACTCCAAATCGTGAGTGGCATAGAGCCTTTCATTCTCTTTCAATTTCCTGGATTCAAAACATATCACAAACTCATTCTGGCTGAGGACTCCACCCAGTCCTTCTTCGCATGCTTTTGTGAAAACCACAGAATCTTCATTCGGATCTGAAATCTTCATAATTGGAGCACTGGTTAACAGTTGCTGCAATTGCAGGAAGCTCTTTTCACATTCTTCTGTCCATTGAAACTTCTTCCCCTTCCTTTGCAAGGAAGTGATGGGGTGAGCTATTCTCAAAAACCCTGCAATGAACCTCCTATAGTAGCCAGCCAAACTCATGAAGGATCTGACTGCTGTCACATTCTTAGGTGTTGTCCACCCTTTAATGGCATCAATATTTTTGGGGTCTACCGCTATTCCCTCCTTGGATATTATATGCCCCAAATAGTGGATTCGATTTGGGTAAAACAAGCACTTGCTCAATTTGGCGAATAGTTGGTGCTCTCTTAGCATCTGTAACACCATCCTTAAGTGTTGCCCGTTCTCTTCTTTTGTCTTGGAATATACAAGGATGTCATCCAAAAAGAAAATGACAAACTTGTCTAAATATTTTCAGAAAACACCATTCATTAGGCACATGAAAACATCTGGTTCATTTGATAATCCGAACGACACCACTGTGAATTCATAATGACAATACCTTGTCCTGAAGGTGGTCTTGTTGATTTATTCCTCTTTAATCCTTACCTAATGGTATCCTGACCTTAGATCTATCTTTGAAAATATCCTTGCATCCTTCAACTGATCGAAGAGATCATCAATCCTTGGTAGAGGATACTTGTTCTTTATAGTCACTTTGTTCAACTGTTTGAAATCGATGCACAATCTCAATATCCCATCTTTCTTCTTCATGAACAAGACTGGGGCACCCCAAGGTGACACACTTGGGCGTATATACCCCTCCTTCAGAAGCTCTCCAAGCTACATTTGTGACTCCTTCAGCTCTAGTGTACTCATTCTATAAGGAGTCTTTGATACTGGAGTTGCCCCAGGTATCAAATTTATAGAGAAATCAATATCTCTCTTTGGGGGTAGTCCTGGTACCTCCTTGAACACATCTTCAAAATCTTCCAAGACTGCATGGTCCTCCATATTTGACACCTTATCCTTAGGTGCTTCTTCCATATGGACTGCAAATATTTGGCAGCCCTTCCTGTAACACTTCTTTAGCTGCGTTGCTGAGATTTCTCAGACAATAACTGCCTTGGGAATTCCTTGGACTTTTCTTTGATTTCCTTCCTCATCCAGGCACGTTAATGCCTTGTTATGACAGTCTAAGATGGCATGGTGTTGGTCTAACCAATCCATACCAATTAGGCAGTCATATGATCCCAAAGGCAAGATTTTCAAATCTTCCTTGGTACTTAGTCCATTCATGCCCACTGGACATGATTTAATCAACTCAACAACCTTCCTCTTGGCTCATGTAGCCAATTTCACTAGCCAAGATTTTCCATGCTTTCTTCTTGGTAATTGAAATATTTCCACTACCTTAGGATCTACATAGCTATGACTAGTCCTTGAGTCTATTAAAATAGTAAAGGCATGGTTATTGATCATACCTTCGACTTCAATTATGTGTGATTGAAAATCAACTTGCTTGTTGTCCAGGGTTGCAAAGATTATTGGTACTCTTCTACCCATGTCCTCCACTATTTCTGCTTGATGAACATGGTGAACAACTCTCACCTTGTCCTTCTGTGAGGGAAATCTCTATACTTGTGGTCTCCTTTACAACCCCAACATTCCATAGTGTCTTCCTTGGCCTTTTCCCACCTACTTCAACCATTCTGGGCTCTCTCAAAATTGGTTGTCCTTGAGGACTATTTCTGAAAAATGGCAGCATGTTCTCCTTCTCCCTCTGCTCCCTTTTAAACTTTTTATTGTCTTCCCAAGCCTTCTGGAAAATAGGTTTCCCTTTTTGCTAATCAAATAAGCATTTTTCCTCCTTATGGTTTCTTCTAGAGTCTTGGGATCATCATATTGGATTTTATCACTGATGAAAGGTGGCAGCCCACTTAGATATCTCTCGATCTTGTCTGCCTCATCCTTAGTGAAAGGAACATACTTCAACAGCTCTAGAAATCTCCTCTCATATTCATCTATAATCATTCTACCTAGTTTAAGTTCAAAGAACTCTTTCATCTTCTTGTCATAGTATCTCTTAGCTAAGTACTTCTTTTCAAAATGTTTCTTGAATTCCTTCTAAGTCACATTTTTCTCCTTGAGGCATTATACTTGCACCAGTTGATCCCACTATATGGATGCCTTTCCTTTAAGTTGGTAGATGGCAATTCTTCCCTCTGCATGAGAAGAATAGTTTTGCAATTGGAAGTACTTCCTCATGCCTAGCAGCCATGCCTCAACATCTTCATCCTTCTTATGCTCTCCATCAAAAGTAGGAGGTTTGATCTTATTCATTTCTCCTTTCAACTCATCCACCCTAGACCTCCTATGTTTCATGACAGGGGATGGACTTGACCTACTGTGTGCTCTCTTATGGGAATGCTTTTGGGAGTGTTGGTGATGTCTATTATCACGTCTTCCTCGTCTTTCTTCATCAAGGGACCTGTGGCTTTCTGATTTGTTGGATCCACCTCCCTTATCCATCTTCTTTTCAATTCTTTCCAGGCTTTGCATCAACTTCATGTTGAAGTCTTCCTGTTGCTCATTGGCTCTCTTAAGCCTTTCATTATCTTCTTGGTGAATTTGGACATCTTTTTGCAAATTTTTAATGATTTTCATCATGCTCACTTATTTATCTATTTTTTATCCATGCACGTTAGAGTTCAATCCTTCGATTCCCAAATGGACATCCATTCCTCTAACTTCATCCTCCTGACTGTAAGCGTCTTATGCCTCCTCCATTTCTTTGCACTATGGAACAATTAGGTTCGGTTCTAACAATTGTTAACTCTGCAAAATGTGTAGTCAACCGAAATTTTTTAGGTTACTTGACTTAATAATTTTCCCAAATAACTTAAACAATCTGATTCAACAAAAGAATATAAGAATCCATTTTATGTGGGTCTTGGTCGATCAAGAATCCCCATGGCTCTATCTCTGAGCCCTATTCTGTTCTACAACAATTTTGGGGCTCTAGCCCCTTTTTCTTCATCCCTTAATTTGCATGTGACCATGATTGTGACCAAGTGCTAATAGTTGGGCGCTTATCCAGAGCCTTGAAACTTCAGGGCTCTAGAGCTTCAAAGGTTTCCCTTTCAACACCTCACAAACATCACAAAACATTGAACTGGAGAACTCACGAAGGACGGTGGATCTACGGTCCACATTATCTGTTCAGATCTACGGTGGATAGGAACTCTAGGATTTCGGCTTCGATAGTTTCTAAAGCACATCACAACAAATCTCTTCGAGTGTCGAATTGGTGAACTCATGAAGTGGGGTGGATCAACAGTCCACGTCTTCCCAACATCCAATGACTGATATTTATTAGGGAACTTCAGGCTTCGGGGCTTCAGGGCTCCAGGACTTCGGAGCTTCGGGGCTTTGGGAATTCAGAGCTTCGGGGCTTTGGGAATTCAGGGCTTCGGGGCTCCAGGACTTTGGAGGATTTCACTTCTGTAGACCCCAAAACTCCCGAACCATGAATCTTCTAATACTTCCATGTCACCCCTGGTAACATCATCATGTCACGTTACTTCAATGCTATGGAACTTCGAGAATTTATTCCTCCCATTCCATCATGAGCCATTTCTTCCCGAGTGTCGAGTCTTCGGACCTTGGAATTCGATGCCACACATCCCCCGTGACCAACGATTGAGATTAACTCTAACCTTCAGGCCTTCGAGAGTTCTCTACTCAATGCTAATTGTAA
Organism: Picea mariana; assembly: GCA_032191745.1. Taxonomy (NCBI): domain Eukaryota; kingdom Viridiplantae; phylum Streptophyta; class Pinopsida; order Pinales; family Pinaceae; genus Picea; species Picea mariana. Next base: position 55,650 of record JASDQU011177564.1, read on the forward strand.
CACCTTTCCTCCGGAGTACCAAGTCTCCGGACTTCATGATCTGGTGCCACGTGTCTACTAGGGTCAATTTATCGTGGGCCCAGTCTAGTTAAATTCTTCGCTGATGTTTTAACTACTTTATGTATTCACCAGGGGCCCCACTACCCATGCTCGAGAGGAGTGCCACGTGGCGAAATACTAGAAGTGGACACATGGCCCAATATGGTGGATGACACGTGTCACGTTCTAAATGGCATTTCTAACTTCAAAAGGTTCTTAACTCACTGACACGTGGAACACATCCCATGTGTCCACGTCATCCCTGGTAATGTCAACAGGCCACGTCACTTCAGGACTTCGGGCTTCGAAAGATTTTACACTTGCACACTCCAATTCTCCCGAACGCTGAACTCTCGAACTTTATTACCTTCCGGGGTCCACATAGTACAATTGTCAACAACTAAGGTGGTGGCACATGGCGTGTCTAGGAAAGGTCCACATCACTACTAGTGACGTCATCATGCCACGCCACTTATGTTCTTCGGCTTCAGGACTTCGGGCTTCGGAGCTTCGAGAGATTCCACACTAGCACACTCCAATTCTCCCGAACGTCGAACTCCCAAACAAGATGATCTTCTGACACACGTCCCTTTTGATGAATGGTCCAAATTAACTCCGAACTTCGGGACTTCGAGAGTTTTCACCTTAGCACACTTTGTTTCTCCCGAATGTCGAATCCCCGAATAAGCAAATCTGTTGACACATCTCTTTTGATGAACGGTCCGGATGAACTTTGGACTTCGGGACTTTGAGAGTTTTCACTCTAGCGCACTCCATTTCACCCGAAGTTTCGAATTGCTAAATACCTTGATCTGTGGACACGTGGCTCTTTTAATGAATGGTCCAGATTAATTCTGGACGGGGAGTTTTCACTCTAGCGAACTCCATTTCTCTCGAAGTGTCAAACTCCCGAATACCTTAATCTACGGTTATGATCTGCCTTCGGCCAAAACCAACGGTCAAGCACTTCTCCACGTATCTACGACATAGATCCACTTCGGGACTTCGGAGCTTCGATGCTTCGGTCCTTTTGTCTTTATGACACATAAACTTTACCGAAGTTATGAAGTCATATGGACTTGGCAGTTAAATCTCATGCACCTTTTTCTAGATATGACGGCTGGAAAAGTTGGCCCTTCCCCTGTGCAGATCTTAGGCCCCAAGTTCAAACCTTGCAGCCCAACACAACGGTTGTTGTGGCTTCTTTCTCTATTGCCATTCCATAAGTCGTTATACCTCATGAGATTCATAACACGACCAAGGTATTCTCTTGGTACCCAGGGGTGCTCCTAACTCATATTTGTCTGTTTCGACAATAATTCCTGTCCAAAACTTTTGCTTCAACTTCCACTAACATGGCCCATCCAGATTCAGTGTTGAAACCATGGCTTTGATACCAATTTGTAATGTCCCCGACCCTCAAACCTCTGCCGGGTAATGCTGCCTAAAAAATTGTATCTTTTTTTTCTGCTCTGATACCATTTTGTGACATCCCTGGCCTTAAACCAACAAGCCATGCCATGCCACTGAATAACTTTCATGCTCTCATACCGTATATATATATACATATCTATCTAATGCAATTTAAACAATTATAACATTCTGTTCATACAACTATTCATGTGGAAACAACATTAAAACATACATGCAATATATACAAACAATTCTAATAACATTATAACTTGATTTCAAGATACACATCATACAGAGAACAAAGATTTTGTACTTATCTTTTAAAGATGACCACCAACTGCATGTAGACCTTCCACGAATCTCCCAGCCTTAGTCCACGCTGCTCATCACGCTCAACAGTGGGTCAACCCCGAGCTAGGACTAAACTCCATTAGTAAGGGATTCCTAGGCCTGGCAAGGACAACATGTAAGTTGCACAGATCAACAGGAAGGCTTTTCTCCCAGAATCCACTTACACCCACAACTCCCAAACCCTCATCCCCCACACGCTTGTCCCACCCCAGGAGTGTACACCTTCACTATCACAAGTCCATCGACTCTCCACCTCCCTTCCAGGGCTTCAAGAACAGGTTGGACTAGAAGTCTCAGAGTATTGTAGATGCTACGAGACTCCCTCCAAGAGAAATCACTTCCTCAGCACACTCTCTTACAAGAGAGAGAGTTGCTCATAGGCCTGACAACCTACCTCTTCTATCCAGCTCTTAAGTCCAGCAGGTAACCACCGCAACAAAAATTGGGTATGGACTCTGGTAATGACAGCAAGCCACACCAGTCTAGAGAAAACGTGGGTAGCAAAAACAAAGGCTAAGGCATGATATGGCTCGGACACTCTGCAATTGTGCAGTGCTTCATAGGAAAAATGGTTAGCTTCATAACATGAGTGTGCGGGTTTCAGAAGTTTCAAAGATCGACGATGGAGGCAATGGCTAGATGTGTCAAGGCTCTCCTTGTATCGGTGCGTGCATCAGTGGGGAGTATGAAAAACTTCCAGAGTGGCGACGATTGCGAGAATGATGAGGGAAACCCCAACGAGTTGGCTTTTCTACATAAAAACTACATGCACCCAAGTTGACACATGTCTTCTTGAAGCTGCATGAGCTCCACTTAACACTCGTTCCCTTCCCCAGGAACTTAGGACAATATAGGTTATGTCAAACCTTAGCCTCTAGGAAATAATAATATAATATTATTCCTTTAGAGGTAAGCCCTATAGCTTAGCCGCTATTCCTAGACACTTAGCCCCTTCCCTTTCCCTACCTAGTGGAGCTTAGTCCCCCATAACTCTTTCTTCGTGGTCAGTCTACACGCAGTGATGTAATTTTATTAATGATGTGAGTATTTACATATACAAAATCAGACTCACTGGCCTTAGCAACTGGCTCTCCGGCCTAATAAACACATAAGTCTTCCAGCTTATAAACACTTGGCTCACCAACCTATAAACATAATTGCAATTCAACAGGGGATCGACCTTGGGGTGTTACAATTCTTCTATAAGGTGAAATCCCCACTCACTCTCAACTACTTCTATTCATCCTTCCTCCCTAACTTACTTCCATCTTCCATCCCTATCCTTTCTCTGCTGGACTATCTTGGAGCATCAACTATATTGACCTAAATCCAAATAGAACTCGTAAGCAGAAGTGTCAACTCTCTTGACCAAGCTTCCCCAACAGACAACTGACAGTCATCATCACACATCTAGGGGAGCGTGAGCTAACACCATCCTCCCATGAATCCATGTTTCAGAGGATACGCGGTGGGAAATGCCTCCGCCCCTCCTAATAGGACTAGGGTCCACACCCTACCATGGAACATACAGTGGCACTGCGTTGCTGGGAATTTTTTCATCTTATATTTAGTTTTAGGTAGTATCGCCACCTGAAAAGCCTGCACTGGTCCACATATCATAGCAATGCATTTGAACCAACATAATTTCACATACAAAGATTCATACCATATTGTTTCTTGGTTGGTGTTCACGACATCAACCTTTTATTATCATTATCCTTTGGCTATTTCATAGCCCATTGACCTGCAAATTAGTCTATAACATAAACTCATACATATCTATGCATTATCATCATGTAAATGCATTTAACCATAATATCAATTTGGTATCCATGTACCAACAACTTTAAATGTCAAAATTTTCAAGTTAGGAATAGATTGCATAATATCCATCATAATTCAAATAACGTTAAACATTCATAGAATTGACATTCACATAGGTTCATACGCCTTATAAGTTCAAGTGTATCATTACTAGTTTCAGAGTGAATAGAAAATAAATGTGATTAGGGTCTAGGTAATTCTAGCTATCTAAGTCAAAAGGTGGCATTACATACACCCAACCTTCGGGAAAACATATTCCCGAGGTGGTCAAAAAAATGAGGGATGATCTTTTTGTAAGGTCTCTGCATCCTCCCAAGTAGCGGATCATGGGATATACTTGTCCAATTGGACCTTAACTTGGTCCACCAGAAGATTCATGAGCTGTCGGACCCTACGGTCCAATATGCGTAACGGTTCGACCACGAGGGTTCCCGCATTTGATACTTGCAATTCCTTCCAATTCAGTTTATGAGATTCGTCAACAACATAATGATGTAGAAAATATATATGAAAAACATTACGAGTTTTATGCAAGTGGGGTGGCAGTACGAGACGATAGGAAAAAGGTCCAATTCTCTCTTGGATTTTAAACGGTCCTATAAATCGAGGAAAAAACTTTGTGCCCTTCCCGAACCGAATGGTACTCTTATTAGGCCTAATACGAATGAAAACTTGATCTCCCACTTTATAACTTATGTCAGTCCTATGAGCATCAACACAACTTTTCTATCTATCCTGTGCTTCCTTTAGTCACTGCCTAATATGAATCACCTATTCCTCAATCTCTTGAATCAATTCTGGCCAAACTGTCACTTATTCTTCTAACCTTTCCCAACTCAATGGTGTCCTTCATGGCCTTCCATACAGAGCTTCATAGGGTGGAATTCCAATGGAGCTATGAAAACTGTTATTGTAGGGGAACTCTACCAAAGTTAGGTACTTCTCCCAATGGGTTTGATTATCCATAACATACATCCTAAGCATCTCTTCCATAACCTGATTTACTCTCTTAGTTTTCCCATCTGTTTCATGATGATAAGTTGTGCTTAAGTTCAACTGAGTTCCCAACACTGACTGCAAACTTGTCCAAAACCTAGATGTGAATCAGGAGTCCCTATCTGAAATGATGTTCTTGGGTAACCCGTGCAAACAAATGACCTCACTTATAAACACGTGTGCCACATCAGTGACATCATAAGTGTCTCTAACCAGGATAAAATGGGCACTCTTGGTCAACTTATCTACTATCACAAGAATGTCATTGTGTCTGTAACACCCTGTTTCCCCCAGCTTGTAAATATAATTGGACTGGCCAAGAACTATGGCAAACTCATAAATATGAATATGTGATGTAAATGGACCTCGAGGAAAAGGTCAATGAATGTGAATAACATTTTGAATTTATTGCAGGACTGCTGAGAGGGGATGTGTAGAAAAGAGA
>JASDQU011177566.1:17731-27781 GCA_032191745.1 Picea mariana
CTCCTACACACCCTTGGATCTATCCAAGCTATTTTTCTATTTTTCTACACCCTAGATCTATTGTGCAAACCCTAGGAGGTGCGCCCTAGCCTTGAGATCTACTCATTTGCTTGGTGGTGGACACTTGGCTTAAATCCAAGAGAGGTAGGTTTGCCTCTCCAAGTATAAATAGATCTCATTTCTCCTCTCCAACTTACTATATCTTGAGCTATTGTTATGCTACTTGATTTCCAACTCTCTCTCTCTAGTCATTCATTTCATTTCATTTCCATTCTATGCTCTAGGGTTTTGGAGTATTTTCTCTCCAAAACCATTTTCCTTGAGTAATATCAATAAAGGAGAAACTTTGGAGGACAACAAGAAGACTAAGGCGTATGCTTCTTTTTCTTATGCATGGGAGGTAACATTGTGATGATTTCTTTAGATGATTGCAACACTAGATCTTAGGTAAAGTGTTATCTAAGTAGATCTACTAAGGCGTATGCTTATTGGGTTTATCCATCTTGATGTGTTAAATAAAATAGAAGTGTCATTTTGTTTCAATACATCAACATATTGTCTATTGTATGCATATTACTTGAAGAAATTTTGCAAGTTTACTTCTAGGGTTTCATTGGGAACTCCTTCAAGGAGAAGGGTCACTTGAAGCTCTCACATACTCCATTTCTTTAACCCTATTATTCTTCCTCTACCATTGCTTTTCACCCATTACATTTTCAGCTAGCATATGATTGTTTAAGTAGGTCAATTTAATCACATACAATCTCTTGTTTTTTTTGTGGAAAGTTCTTGCCCTAAAAGGCAAGGGTTTTCCTTAACTTTTTTGGGTTGTGTGTAGCCATTCTAGCAAGCAAAGCTTGTTGATTTTGCAGGTATATCAGATCTGGTTGAGAGGCTTTTGGCTGCCCAAAGGATAAGCACACAACACTAGAAGGTCCTCTTGGGGATTTGGTAGCTATCTCTCAATCCTAACTTGGAACTCCTTCCTTTTTGGTACATTTTTGTCTTCTTTTGCTTGTTAGTGGCTTGCACTCCTAGAGGAGGAAGTGGTACGACCCTCCTCTTGGTGTAAGCTCTTGGGTAGTTTAGATCTAAGCTAGGGTTTCATTCTTTTTCCATTTTTTTCTTAGCTTGGCTGTGAGGTTTTGGAGGTGAGGAACCTCCCCAACCTAGGCCGTGGGGTTTTCTTGCTTTCTTAGTAGCTTAGTTTTTCTCTCTTGCTCTTCTTCCATGGTTTGCCCTAATTGCTAAGATCTCAAAGAAATTAACCTAACTAAGCAAAATCCTAATCTAATCACCTACCTAGTTGGGAGAGGAATACCCCATAGGCAAGGCTAAGTGTTAATGCTTGATGATATGATATGATGTGATGTGATCTATGGTTTAATGTTTTAAATTGCTTATGTTCTAGATCTATATCCTAATCTTAAGCCTATTGGGCAACACACTTAAGTAACCTAACTAGATCTTGCTTAGTTTCATTTCAAGCTTTTTCTCTTTCTTTTGCACATGGTTTAGATCTTAATGCTTAAAATCTCTAAAGTACCTAACAAGTAATTGGTTCATTAGTATTTTTTGCTTATATCTATTGAAAGCCACTTGCTTGGGCTTGAAATGTGTTGAATGGTTAAGTAGGCAAAGACAATTAAATTTTCTTTCTATCTCTTGAAGGCAAGTTGTTCTTGCCCTAATGCTCTTATTTCATAGCAAGCTCTTAAAGTGCATGTAATAACCTAAATTTTTTATTTTTTCAGCCATCTCTTTATTTGCTTTACATGTGTTGATATACTTGAATTGCATAAGCCTAAGGCAACACACTTAAAAGCTCATTTAAGTTTCGGCCATATCACTAAATTGCACCTAAAAAGTGCCTTAAAATCTTCTAAACACTCTAATAATCACCTAAAAGTCTACCTAATCAACTTATATACTTAATAGACTATCTAGGGTACCTTAGACCACCATTTTCACCATCTAAAACGGGGCTTGAGGAAAACAATGGAGGGTAGTGGCAGGGGATTGCTCTGTGGCGCACCAGGTGTGTGTCCTCTCCGGGAAGTACTCTTGTTTTGGGCTGACTTGTTCTGCTAGGGTTGGCCTCGTCGCCAAACTATCTTGAGCATTTAGCAGTTATTTGGCAATAGGAGGAGGCGGCTTTGGTGAAAGCTAATTAAAACTTGATAAATCTTAAGAAAAGCCTAATAATTAAGCCCTAGACCAAACCTAATTGAATACTTGGGGGTTTAATAATTAAGAGTGTGGATCATCTTTGATAATCTTAACAAAATTTGTGCTAAGTCTTCTAAATCTTCTTAAGTTGTTGTTGATCTTGTTCTTGATGATAATGATGTGTTGATGATGATCTCATAAATGTGGTGATGTGATGTAATGCTTTACTCTTTTGACATCCTACACACATAAGAAGTAAAACGTGGTTAGCTTGTTTTGTATCATTTGTATCCTAGTATTCTTTGATTGTAAGTAATTGTACATGGTATTCTTTAATTGGATTTATTTGTAATTTTGTAAGTAACTTGTAATATTTTGTAAAGAACAACCCTTTAACATAGTTGACCCCTTGCCCAATTTCTAGGCACTAGTCTTAGTTGACCTAGGGAAAATGCTTGCTTTTCATGCTAACCCTTGCATCTTGCATTGTTGCCTTAGCATCTTGGGAATAGATCCCCTCTAACCTTAAGAAATTAAAACTAACTCCTAGAACTTAACTTAAACACATCTAGTAACTAAGGTCTACCCCCTTTGGCTTCCCTAGGAGTAAGCCTAGACGGAAAAGGTTCCGGTCAAAGTGACAGCGTGGGCTGTGAACCTAGGCATTGTGCCTCCAAGGACACACTAAGTGAGCTGGACTTAGCTCATGTTTGCAAGTGTGTATAAGGACGACAACAATGTGTATTAGTCTTTTAGATTTGCTTATTTTCAGCTATAAAGATCACTAGGTGTGTTGTATTTATTTTAGTATGCATGTGCTAACTTCTGGTTACTAAAACTATATGCTAGAGCACCTAAAATTGCAAGTACAATCGTAACAAATCAGCAAGAAGTTCCTGAACTATTGGCTGTCCTAAAACAACAGCAAATCCTTTTGATAACAGTTGAAACTTAGAGCCAATCTGTGGTCAAAGACAGACCCAGTTGGCAACTGATAGGACCTGGAAAATCTTTATGGTATCAGAGCTGAGGTGGCTGAACGTTTGAGCAGTTTGGACAACACATGTGTTGGCTTTCATATACATTTTCTTGGCAGAATTTTGTGGACAACTATTGGCTCATTCGGTGGTTGTTAGTGGGCAGATTTTTGTAGAGGACAGTTGGGCAGTTTTGACAGTTTGTCGTTAGTCTCTTTTCACACCTATGGAGTAGGAGTGAGGCTGCCTTGACTCGACCTCTTTTCACAACTATTTTGTTAGGAGTGAGGTCGTAGGACGCTTGTCTCTTTTCACACCTGTGTTGACAGAAGTGAGACAACGCTTCCTTGACAGTTTGAGGATCAGTTGGGAGTGCAGTTTGGCAGACATGTCAGTATCTCAGATGCTTGTTGAGGACAAGCTTGCTGGGGCTAGCAATTGGTCACCTTGGAAGGCGAGGATGGTCTTTGTCTTAGAGGACCTCGAGCTATGGGACATAGTCAAGGCCACTGTTCCAGTCATTCCTGTCACTGCCCCCGTCTTGGTGGCAGAGTTCAGGAAAAGGAACAACAAGGCAAAGAGGACCATTTGTGATGCAGTTCGTGATCATATCATACCCCATTTGACGGGGAAGACTTATGCATACGAGATGTGGTCATATCTATGTAAGTTGTATGAGAGATCCAATGAGAACCGGAAGATGGTTCTCCATGACCGACTCATAGACATTCACATGCTCAAGGATGAGTTGGTAGCTTCATTCCTTGGTCGCTACACTCAGATCAGAGACGTGCTTGGAGCCGTCAGAGAGGTGGTGGACCCTAACTCTTTGGTGAGGCAAGCTATGAATAGGTTCACCAAACTGTGGGGACCATTTGTCCGTGGCATTGTTTCCAGGGAGGTCATGCCTACATGGGAGAGGATGTGGGATGACTTCGTTCAAGAGGAGATTAGGCTTGTAGCCGAGGCTTCTGGATAGCAGCATCAGCAATAGTAACAGTCTGGTCAGGGTGATGAGGATCTTGCTCTTTGGACAAAGGGCAAGAAGAAGGTCGGCCGTGGGGTCGGCAGGGTCCCAAGTTTGGGGCCCCACCATAGGGGAGCGGAGGAGAGAGCAGCAGTGGTGAGAGGAGAGATATGAGCAAAGTGAAGTGCTTTGTTTGTAAGAAGTTTGGGCACTATGCTAGACAGTGCCCTAATAGGAAGAAGAAGAAGGGTGGTATCGCAACTACAACAGAGGAGGCAGATTTTAAGACACATTTTCAGAGCGAGTGTGCTTTCCTCATATGCTACACTTCAGTTGAGATGGCACCCGGTATTTGGTATATTGACAGCGAGGCTTCGAGCCATATGACTGGAGTTCGAGAGCACTTTACTGATCTCAGAGATACCGAGGTTAGGATAGAGATTGCTCTTTGAGATGACACATTGGTTAGAGTTGCTGGGATTGGCACAATTACCTTTCGGAGAGATAACATGCCACCTATATCATTCAGGGACGTTCTCTATGTCCCTGAGCTGAAGAAGAATTTGATTTCAGTTTCCACCCTCTAGGATAGAGGCCTTGAGGTGACATTCTGAGGCACCGAGGTACTCATTCATCCTCGGGGTCTTCACTTGCCTCAGGACAAGTGATTGGAGTGAGGGATGGGAAACTCTTCAGATTGCTTTTTCAGCCTCTTCATGCATTGGCAACAAGTAGCGACAACAACAGACAGATATGTGAGTTATGGCATCATAGGATGGCCCACCTACATCATGGAGCTCTCGGAGGACTGAGAGAGGTTGTGACCGGAGTGCCACAGATCAGTATAGAGCATCAGGATGTTTGCAGAGGGTGTGCGCTTGGTAAGTTTACCAAGGCCTTGTTCCCGAGCAGTGACACCAGGTCAACTGGGATACTGGATTTAGTACACACGGATGTGTGTGGGCCCATGACTCGAAGGTCCTTGAGTGGTTGTGAGTACTATCTCACATTTATTGATGACTACTCGAGGAAGACTTGGATCTATTTCCTGAAGGCCAAGAGTGAGGTCTTCACACGGTTCCAAGAGTTTAGAGCTCTTGTGGAGAACCAATCTGGAAAGAGGATCAAAGTCTTGCGGTGGATAACAGGGGAGAGTATTCCTTGAGACAGTTTGTAGACTTCTGTGCCCAGCATGGCATTAGAAGACAGATGACCGTACCCTACAATCCCCAGCAGAACGAGGTTGCCGAGAGGAAGAACCGTGCTATTACTAGTGCAACGAGATCCATGCTGCACAATCAGAGTTTGCCTTTGTACTTATGGGCAAAGGCATGTGCTACTGCAGTTTACCTGCAGAAAAGGAGCCCCCACAGGATATTGGAGAAGATGACTCCTGAGGAGGCCTTCACTGGTAGGAGGCCCGATGTCGAGCACATCAGGATCTTTGTGTGCTTGACCTTTTCTCATGTCCCCTCGGAGAGGAGGACAAAGCCAGACCCCATAGCCCAGCAGGGGATTCTAGTTGGATACTTAGAGGTGTCCAAAATCTATCGCATTTACATTCCGCCACTTAAGAGAGTGATGGTGAGCAGAGATGTCAGATTTGAGGAGGATAGGGCTTTTCATAGATCTCTTGAGTTGAGAGTCAGAGTTGAGGATGATGCAGAGACACCGATTGCAGTCTCAGAGGAAGCACAACCTCAGGTTTCAGGTACACCAGGGGTGATAGGGTCACCATGCACAGCTTCAGGGTCATAGTCGGAGCATGTTCAGTCAGAGGGGGCGCAGACTTAGGTTCTCAGAGTGTTGGGATGAGTCCCGAGGCAGTCACTCTTGGGTAGAGAGACCTTACTTCTCCGTTGACCACTTTAGGGAAGGGGAGACCTAGATGGTTTCAGGAGACCCTGAAGGAGGCCAAAGAGAATGTAGGGGAGCCCAAGAGCCAGATCAGAGAGAGCAGACCTCTAGTCAGATTGGGAGCATATTTGGCACTAGTGACGAGTATCAGGGATACTGAGCCACATACATTTGCGCAGGCAGTGGACCAGTAGGTTTGGAGAGAGGCCATGGTAGAGGAGTATGACTCCATTGTGCGCAATGATATCTGGGAGGTGGTTTCGAGGCCAGTGGGGAAGTCAGTTGTGACTTCCAGGTGGTTGTACAAGACCAAGATTGTTGCAGATGGCAGCATTGAGAAACACAAGGCCCATTTTGTGGTGCAAGGCTTCTCTCAGATTGAGGGAGTCGATTATGACGAGACATTCGCACCAGTTGCGAGATACACCTCCATCAGGAGTATCATTGCCATATCAACAGAGATGGGTTGGAGCATTCACCAGATGGATGTGAAGACTGCATTTATGAATGGCTTTATTGATGAGGAGGTGTACATAGAGCAGTCACAGGGGTTTGAGGTGAGTGATAGGGAGACTCACGTGTGTCTTTTGAGAAAGGCACTTTATGGTCTGAAGCAAGCTCCCCGAGCTTGAAATTCACGCATAGACACTTACTTGCTTCAGATGGGCTTTGAGAAGAGCGATGTTGATCCTAACCTCTATTTCATCATGAGAGGTGAGGACATGCTTATTCTCATCTTATATGTCGATGATTTGTTCATCACTGGACTCGAGGATCTCATCGCTGATTGCAAGCTGGGACTTGCATCAGAGTTTAAGGTGAGTGATATTGGATTGATGCACTACTTTCTGGGTATGGAGGTATGGCAGGACGAGGGTCACATATTTCTCGGGTAGGGGAAGTATGCAACAGATATTTTGAGTAAGTTTCAGATGGAGGACTGCAGACCTATGTCTACACCTATGATTACCAACTGGAAGAAGCGTAGTGCTTCAGATAGCCAGTTGGTAGATGCCACAGTTTACAAGCAGTTGATCGGTTCACTCATGTATCTGGTTAACACCAGACCATATATTTGTTTTGCCGTGAACACTCTCAGTTAGTACATGGTTGAGCCGAGGAGTGTTCACATGGTTGGGGCAAAACACGTTTTGAAGTACATCGCTGGGACATTTGATTATGGCCTAGACTATGTCAGAGGAAATGGAGTCAGTTTGGTTGGCTACACAGACTCAGACTGGGCAAGATGTGTTGCTGACAGAAAAAACACCTCATGGTGTTGCTTTGGTTTGGGGTCATGACTTGTTTACTGGTTCAGCCGAAAGCAGAAGTCAGTTGCTTTGAGTTCGGCCGAGGCAAAGTATATGGCAGCCAGTCAGGCCAATTGCGAGGCCATTTGGCTTCGTAAGATGCTGGTTGGTTTGTTTGGTCAGGAGATGCCACCGACCGTCATTCACTGTGATAATTAGATTTGCATAAAACTCTTTGAGAATCCAGTGTTTCATGACCAGTCGAAGCACATTGAGATCAGGTACCACTTCATCTGTGTTTGGGTTCAAAGAGGGGCAGTTCAGTTGCAGTATGTATTGACAGACGACCAGGTTGCAGATATACTCACCAAGGCTCTGCAAAGGGGTAAACATGTCTACTTCAGAGACAAGATGGGCTTGGTGAGGAACACCTTCCTCGGTAAGAGAGAGTGTTGAGTTTTGTACCTTGGGAGGTGTTCCCCATGTGTTTCTGCTCTCCTAGACACATGTGGGATGTACTATACACTTTGTGCCTTGTACTTTGTGTCTAATTTCACTTTGACTTACGAGTTTTAAGTCAAAAGTGAAATTTAGTCATTTATGCCTAAAATGACTATTAATTCACTTTGTGGGTGAATTAGAGACATAAAGTGAACTTAGGGAATTTAACCCAAAGTGGGTTATTGAGTGATCTTAACCTTTGATTAGATGGGAGATGGGATGATCTCAGCCATCCATATCTTAGGTATCCTTATGGAGGTTCAAGAGGGGTGCAAAGGGTGAAGGAGAGCTCATAACTTCATTTGCTCACTTGGAGAAGAAGAGAGGGAGATTTGACATGAGGTTTGTTGCATGAGGTAGCTTGAGCTTGGGCGTATGCTTTCATGGAGGGAGGCATTCAACTTATGCCTTGGTTTATTTACTGAGGAGTGTTCATCACTGTGGAAGGCGCACTTGTTGAGGAGGGCGCATCAGTAGTGGGGAGGACTTTCACCCGTCAAATTGCAGTGGGATCAGTTGCAGAGGGAGGCCACACAACAGAGCTTCATTCCTAAGGAGGGGTTTTCCATTCCGAGCTCACAGTTAGCATCTGGAGCAGATTCAGTGGTTTTGAGAGCATTTATGGGGGACACACCTTCCTAGGGCGCACCTGGTTCTTTTGGACTTGTATTCCAGCTTGGATCAAGCTGCTATTGTATCAGATTCATCTGTATTTTGTATTTGCTGTATTCCACCATCTCATTTCCTCATATATAGACATATATCCCAAACTGGTTTTCCTCGGGGGGTTTCTATCCAGGGTCATGTTGACCAAAAATACCTGTGTACAAAATGATGTGTATTAGTCTTTTAGATCTGCTTATTTTCAGCTGTAAAGATCACTAGGTGTGTTGTATTTATTTTAGTATGCATGTGCTAACTTCTGGTTACCAAAATTACATGCTAGAGCACCTAAAATTGCAAGTACAACCGTAACAAATCAGCAAGAAGTTCCTGAACTGTTGGCTGTCCTAAAACAAAAGCAAAACCTTTTCATTACAGTTGAAACTTAGTGCCAATCTGTGGTCAAAGACAGACCCAATTGACAATTGATAGGACCTGGAAAATCTTCAAAGCAAAGGCATGAAAGTAGTACCAAACCATATGATGACCATCAACCATAACCATTCACCATAGAAGAATTGAATCTTCTCCACCAAAGATATCCATCAAACAATCCATTGCTAAGAAGAGAAGAGGCTCCATGAAGATGTGTACCCCCAAATTCATCTAAATGCTCCATGGGCACTGTTGACCACCCATTTAGCACCGGTGGTCAACTCATGTGCCATGAAGAGATGCATCGTCAGATGCTCATGTTGTCGAAGACTTTGGTTCTACTGGGCATTTTATGCCTCCAACACAAAATTTTGTAAACAGAATTTCCGCACCCTTGCGTGGGTTAATAATGTAATAGGTCTGCATGGATCATAGTTAGGTCAGGTACCTTGGGATGTTTTCATTGGGAGAGTTCTTTTCACCGAGGGTTTTTTATCCTCAGGTTGTCAACTGGGCTTTTCAGCCTGGTTGAATTCCCATGAGTTTTTCCCTCACACTTGCAATAATTCTTCCAAAGTGGTGAACGACGTTCTAATGGTCTCATCCTTTGGTAGCTATTGTTTAGGAATGATGTAAATGACCATGTTAGACATTGTAGAAAGTTTCGCGGAATTTCGTCGAGTCTAGATAGGTTTTTTTTAATTAATTAATTTTTAATTAAATTTCCCTAAGTTTGGAGGTTTAATTATTTAATTAATTAATTGTTTTTGAGCAATAATTGTAAAAAACTGGATCCTTGGACTTTTGATAGGGGTATTTGTGCTCAAAAGAAATGGAATAGCACCCCCTACATCCATGGACCAAGTTTCAGCTTAGTCGGACAAGTTTTGCTATGCATTTGTCTACCCGGTGTGTCAGTCAGTCTAAAACAACAATTTTAATTGCTCAAGTCCAAACATGGCAAGATGTAAGATTTGTAATAATGAGTTAGATGATGTGAAATGTTGAAATGATGGTTAGAGAGAGACTCCCTAAGCATAACCTTAGCGTCCCAAACTTTTCCAACCTATTCTAACCCCTTCCCCACCTTCTACACTCACAAATCATTCCCCCCTAGGGGGATTGATGTTTTTCCTTGGTGGAGGTTGTTGTGACTTATTTGGGGCCCCCTCTCATAAGTTATGACTCCCTTTAACCCCCACATCACCTCCTAGGGTGATCCCACTCATTTTTTCTCATTAATCCCCCTCCATTCCTTCATTTTCACCCTTTTTTTGCCCCCTCCAAGAGG
>JASDQU011177567.1:0-18188 GCA_032191745.1 Picea mariana
GTGGGTATACCCTCCAAGGAGCCTGAGTGAGTTTGACCAATGTCGATTCCAGGTACCGTGAAGACTTGCCCCTTCACAGTCACCTTGTGTAAGATCCTAAGAAGATAGGCCACTAAGGTTACCACCGACAATAATGAAGTCTGGGGGGATAGTCGACAGTCCGATCCACACGCAAGGGCAAGGTATCAAGCCCGAAATCAGCTTGAGCGGCTTCCACTCATCATTGTGGGTATACGTCCAATTGACCCCCGTAATATGTGAAACCTCTACACTGATATCAACGAAGCAGGGTGAGTAACTATGTCAATATCAATGCGACCTCGTGTTTGACCCTTGTGTGAGAAGGGCTTCCCAGGACAAAATGTTGTAAATGGAATTTGACACTCCTTAACACAAGATGCTATTATGTTTTTTGTGCTTTGGAGAGTGTATCTCTGCCTATTCCAAATCTCTAGCCTAGCTAATTGTTGGTGTACTAGAGTCCTAGAAAAGAGTTACTAGTTAAATTTTAAAATTGCGCAATATTATTAAGGGTTGTTGTTACTCAAAGGAAACGGAGATGAAACCGATGTTGTGTGAGACTCTAACCCAACAATGCATAGATAGGAATGAAAGATATCAATTCTTGTTCGATGAATCCTATTTACAGGAGGGAAAGAGGAGTTTTCCGGAACAATCTTGAACTACGATATGCAATGTCCTTTAAAATGCAATATCAACGAATCATGTAACAATGACAATTCTCTATTTGTTCTATTTCAACAATTGATTTCCAATATTTTCAAAATGAAAATGCTTTGAAAAAGAAAAATGTTTTTTACTTTTCAAAAAGAACCACCATGGTGGTGAAACTAAGGAAAACCAATAACTAACAAATAAGCAATAAACAAAACCCAAACCAATATTTCAATTGAGACAAAAATGACAAGCAGACAAGACTAGCCTTTTCAATTGCATGAGAACAATGATTTTCCAAGTAATGAGCAAATGAGAGACAAACAATCCCAACTTTCAAACTGATCACTGGCTCCTAACCAAACAAGTACTCTGATTCTAGGATCAGAGATTATATCCTTGCTAAGAAAATTCAAGAGATGAGAGTTGAGAAAAAGATGGACAAGAAGAGTCTTTGATTTCCGAAGACTGATTGTGCACAAAATCCAAAGTCAAGAAACCATCAACCAGTTGTCCAAGAAGTTATTTTCAGACACCTACACAGATCTGGGCATATGAGCATACAAAAACCTTGAATCCAAAAATTTTTAAAAAGGGTTCGCAGGCTATCAGTAATGTATAGTGCGAGAATGGAGCATTCTCGCAGGCTGGCTTCAAGCAAGGTGCGAGAATCTTGCACTGGACTGAAAGGAAGAGTGCAAACTCATGGGGTTCTCATAGGCCACAGAGGGGTTCAGTGCGAGAAGGCCTGAAACTAGGCAAAATTTTGGAAAAAGACAAAAATTTTGAAGGGACTTCTGGACCCAGGTAGTCTATCAGAGTTTCCTGAAGACTCAGAGATTGATAGAAATGAAGAAAGTTAAGGCAAGAGAAAATGGCCAAGGAAAAACACCAAAAACCACTAAAAAATGGGTTGCATCCCCAGTGGAGTCGCCAATTTTGTTATCAAACTAATCAGTAGGTGTGGACACTAACAGATCTCCCTAGATACACCTGGATTTAGAACAAAACATGACAGGACATGACTCTTTCCCTAAGTTACAACCATTGAATTAGCTAGTAAGGAGGAACAAGTGACATACCTTTATATCACTTCCTTAAGTCTTTGTTGCTCCCACTTCGCTCCGGTGCTCTCGTGAGGTCAAGACCAAGACAACACAAACCAACCAAAGTGAAGATAGCAAAATGTATTCAATCGTCAACTTATGCATATAATCAAGGAATTACACAATAAAGTAAGAATGACTTTATGGGAAAAGGACATGCCGCTGTATCATATTAATTGAAAGTAGAAGATACGACCTGATTGCCTTGATGTCGCAAGTTTCCTTTCGGTGACTCTTGGTTCCAACACACACACTTTCTCTGTACTTGCATGAAGAAGATCCAATTCCTCTAGATAGACCAACTAGAGTCTTCAAGCCTCTATCCAAGCCGGGTTCTTCACACAATTCCTTCACCAATCCTTCAATTAATCTTGCTTAACCTTTTCCATGAGAATCCTTACAATATATAGGAGAGGGTGAGATGGTTACATGGATGAGAATGATCCCACCAGATCAGGGAAGCTAGTAAAATGACAACCATACGAATGCAAACTCATTCTCTAGAATATTCCTTTCTAGAACCCTTAAGACTTCTTCTCTTTCCCAAGCTTAAAAATAAATTCTCACCCTGTGTATAGAGCAACCTGCGAGAATTTCGCACCCTAGATGAAGGTGGCCTGCAAGAATGGGTCATTCTTGCACCCTAGGCCATATGTAGCCTACGAACTCACTTTGAAAATATGTTTTCTGGAAGGAGATAAATGCCACTTTTCTCAAGAGAAAGTTCTTGTTGGGAGCCTGAGTACACTATTGTCAATACATCACCAAGATGACCAAAATCATGTGTAACAGTCTTCACCACGAGGTTCTGTTGATATTAATTGTACTTGTTGGTTTCCTCCTCGTCTCTCTTGGAGTTTTTCCAACAATATTGGACAATCTTCGATAACATGATCAAGTGAGTTACAATAGTTGCAAGTGGTACGAGGGTTCTGAAAATCCCTTGCCAAATTTCATGGTTGTGTGCAGTTATAATAGATAATATGACCTCTACCTCGAGCCATACCTCCACCTCATTCTCTTCCTCTCAATCCACCACAAGGATTGAAGTTTCCTCTTCCTGGGGAGATGAATTGCGCATTGTTTCCTTCTTGTTGTGTTTCTCCTTGAATTCTATATGTATCCCTTCATGTTTCATACATGAGATCATAATCCCTACAATCCTTCTCATCATGTCCCATAGACTTACAAAATGTGTAGTAAATATCGGTAGGTGTCTGGACATATTTTTTCATATAATAACATTCACCAGGGTGATGTCTAGTTCTACATACCTCGCACCAGGGTACAGTAGCTTACTTCAAAGGACTAGGTGCTTCAGAGGCCAAGTATTCATGAAATAGGGGACAATGCTCCTTGTCATGGCCCTCTGATTTACATTTGATACACTAGATATATTCTCTTTTCTCTTTTTCCTTATCTTTCTTCATATCTTCAACTTGTAAGGATAAACTGGTTAATTGATTTAAGATCTGACTTATACCGGGATTGGATTCTCCTATAGGGGTTGCTTCTGATTTCATGGAAATCTCCAGAGCTTCAGCCTACAAAGTGATTTTCTATTGCATCAAAGGAACTCTGATATGTGGCATGAGGGCAGTAAAGAACCATCGTTTATTTTGTTCATCTGGAATCTGAAAAGTCAAGTGGCATGTCAGGATCTTAAACCTCTGATTGAACTCCCAAATAGGTTTAGTGACCTTCTGCTTGATCTCTTTCAGCTCTGTAATACATTGTGACTCTGACTTAGGTTTCTTTAATTCTACGCTCAATGTAGTATTAATGTCATTCAGTGGTTTAGGTTGTGCATTCATTGTAGAAAACTTCATGTACCAGCTCAATGCGTGATCCCTCAAGGTAGTACTGAATTGAACTCTCTTAACAGTTTCTTCGGTGACTTGCTTAATGCTCCAAACAATTTCACATAGGATCTAGTGTTGGTCAGGATCTTCAGATCCATCCCCTCTGAATATGGGTAACCTCATCTCATATTCCATATATCTTCCTTGGTTTATTGACTGAGTATGTACTAAACTACTTGTAACAATACTCTGATTTCTTTGACTACTCTGATTACTCTAGTTACTTAATGCTTCTAAAACAATAGGAGTGATATTACTTACTTGGACAGTAGGTGCAGTGACTAAAGTTTATGGTTCTCCTTGGCGAGGTTCTTCGATCTATACTTCCTCCGTTCTTGTGGACTCTGAATAATCTTCGTCTGTTAGATCTGTTTCCTCTCCACTGTAAAATCCCCCGTCTCTGTAGTTTTTCTTAAATAGGTTCACAAGAGAAACCTCTCTGAACGATATCCCACTGTGCGTGTGTCCAGCCTCTGTGTCACTATTGTTGTCTGAATTCTTGAACATTATCTTCATTGTATCTTCAGGATATTCTTCTCATGCAATGGCATCTTAATCCTCGGATTTAAAAAGTGTAGGAACTTTCTTCTAGGTACCTTAAAGAAATATCTATCTCCTTGACTATATGATTTAACTCTGTCAATGGAAAACTCAGTAATGTACCCTCCAATAGTGTTATCAAAACAGAGATCCACTACTCTAGACAAATTGTTATCAACTCTCTTGACCCTCTTGATCAGCGTCATTGTCCAAGCCACAAGTCATCTAGATCTGATCTCAAACTGGGTATCTGCTAGTCTGGCTAACCACTTGTATAACTCCCTATGAACTTCTCCAAAGGAAATTTTGTGTATGTTGATAAAGATGTACCTTCCCAAACAATCTTCTGTACTAATTCTAGAATTCTTGTTCTAGGCTTCAGCGAAGTCCTTTTCTTATTCTTTTATCCACTTCTGAATTTTTGTCTTCAATGGAAACCACCTTGACATTCCCTCAAGCAGATTCTGGTCCCGCCAAAGGAACCATTTGTTGGCACAGGGGCAGACCCGGGGTTCAACTCTTATAGTGCACCAACAAGCCCTAACTACTTTCGGCAAAACCTGCGAAGCAGATGCAGTCTCACCTAAAGTAGCAATAGGGGGTTGCAGGACATAGGTGTCTACAACCAAAGGAAATGCAAAGTGGATCCAAGACAACAACACACAACAATCTAGTTATTATTTACATCTCTTAAGATTATTTCTCAAGTTATATATCTGATCTAACACAATGATGCAATAATATTATATCAAACGACAAATAACACAACATCAATCGCAAAGAACAACAAGATATACGTGGTTCACCCTCTCCCTAGGGCTACATCCACAGAACTATGTTTCTTGATATATTAAATTAAATCATACAGTTATATTTGTGCACTTAGCTTGTAGATTTCTCTCTCTTTCTCTTCTTATTCCCTCCCTATGCACCCAGCTAAAGATCTTACAACACATTCTCAATATTGTTCTCTACAACAATAATCAACAATGCACAGCAAAAACCATGGTATTAATGAACCAACCTAGAACCCACACTCCCAGGTCTTCTAGACCTTTATTTATACATTACATGGAAAAATTCTAGGTGTCAAAACCTTATATCCAAAACCCTAGTTGCTTAAACCCTAGGTCAACTTGAACCATGCTTTCAGGGCTTCGCCAGCCTATCCTTACTCCTTTTCTGCATGGTGCTCCAAAGCACTCGTTGATGTCTTTTCCCGCTTGTTGAGTTGTCCATGATCCCTCTTCTTTTCTTCTTTGTCTTCCCTGATCTTCTCTTCCAACGGATAGATTTTCCTTTACTTCGCTCCTTCTTTTCTTCTTCTTTAACCACTTTGACCCCTCCTCGGTTTATGTTCCTTCTGCGTAGTTCATACTTCGATTTTCTTCTTTAATATTTGCTTCCTTACATAACTAAGGGCCAACACCATGGTATGAACAGTGATCATCAAACCCATTGCTATAATATTCACCTCCATTATATTATCTGAGACCCTTCAACCTTTTTCCTGTCTCATTCTCAACCAAAGCTTTCCATTTCTTAAAAGAGCCAAAAACATCATATTTGTGTCGAATGCAATAAACCCAAGTTTTTCTAGCCGCATCATCAATAAAAGTAACATAATAATGAGAACCACCAAGAGATGGTACCTGAGTTGGTCCCCATACATTTGCATGCACAAGCTCTAACCTTTCAATCATATTTTACTTTTTGACTCTCTTTTGTTTTCCATAAACACGGTGCTCATAGAAATCCAAATCAATTTGTTTAATATCTGGAAACAAATTTATTTTGTGAATTATTTGCATCCCCTTCTCACTCATGTTTCCAAGCCTATGATGGCACAGTGTTGTATCCACTCACTTAAATCTAAAGATATAGAATATTCAGTATTACCAGATCATTAGGATATACAACCATCACTTTCAAACTACCATGTTGAAATTATACTGTTTCTTAATCTGGAACATGACTTACCTCTTTCAACAACCATTGGTTTCCATTCTATTGCTTTATTTGTACATTTTCCATTCCAACAATTTTGCATGGTGCATCATCACCCAAATGAACCTGTCCAAAATCACCTTGAACGTAATCTTGAAAATGTTTCTTATGGAGTGTGGCATGAAATGAATCACCTGAATCTACTACCCAAGACTCAGAAATATTATCTACATAAAGAATCAAAGCATCTTGTAACACATCACATGTTACATTTGCTTCCTGATTTTTCTAATGTTGTCCATATCTTTGTTGCTTTGTAGATTTGCAGTATTTCTTCATATGTCCTTTCTTCCCACATTTCCATCACTCTCTCTTTCCTAGTCTGGATTTGGATCTTCCCTTCCTAAATTCCCATAGTTCTCTGAGCCCTTTCATCTATCCTTTTGTCTTCCCTTGTTCTCCATGTTTAATTCATTACCTGATGTCTCTCCTATGCATTTCTGACACATTTCCTCGCTAAGGATAACACCAACAACATCATAACATTTTATAGTGTTTGAACTAGATATAGAATTACTTATATCCATGACCAAGCCATTCCATATTTTTGGTAATGAGAATAGGATTAGAAGATCCCTAACCTCATCATAAAAGTCCACTTTTACATAACTTAGTTGACTAGTAACTGTATTAAATTCATTTAAATGATCGGTAATAGACCCGCCTTCTGACATCTTCATATTAAATAATTGCTTCATTAGAAATACCTTATTTGAGGCTGAGGATTTTTCATATAGTTTAGCCAATCCCTTCATCAGATCCTTTGTTGTATTTTATTTTGAAACATTGAAATCCACCGACGCTGCCAAGCATAGCCGTATCATTCCTAGTGTCTTTCTTTCAAGAACCTCCCATTATTCGTCCTTCATGTCCATCGAATTCTTTGTTATTCTGTCCAATGGTAGGAATAAATCCTTTTTATATCAACAATATTTCATTTGCATATTACATAGCTAGTATTTTTGGTCGTTAAATTTCTCGATCTTAAAATTTCCATCTTCCTCCATTGCTCCCACTCGAACTAGGAACCCTATTTTCCTATGAGTTACCTTTCACTATGATACTAGTTGTTAGAAAAATAGGATTGCGAAGCAATAAAATAAAACAAATGCAGAAATAAAACACAAAATATAAACAATACAATAGATACATGGATATACATGGTTCACCCAATGTGGGCTACGTCCACCAGAGAAATTTCCAAGTCTTTCCTTCTTATTATCTAGCAAAATGAAGGGATACAGCCTACATCACACCTGTTGTAACTTCCTCTTATTTGTCTCAGGGTCTCTTCTCTCAGAATACAATATTTGCTATCACTCACCACAATACAATTCCCTCATACATAAAATAGGGTTTGCTTCTAGGGAAAAAATCTCTAACATAACTTCTACTGTTAGATCTGCGACCTTATAATGAACATTCCAAATTGACTATGAAATTACAATATTTTACAAGGAAATTTGTCCCAAAATTTTGCTTAAGGGGCGTTGCCCCCAAATTCCTCGCTAGGGGAGTCTCCATTAATNCCCTTGGATCCCCCTAATGACAATAGTGGGGGGGGAATCCCCCCCGCACCTCTCCATTAGGAGATGGGATCCAAGCACGGTTGAAACAAACCATTGAATCAAGAAGATAATCAGGCTCCACAACCAAAAAGGGCTTCCAAATGTTTGTTGATTTGTAAATGCATTGCATATTATCGACTCGCACTTTTAGGCCTAATTTCAGCTTCATCTTGCTATTGTTGCACCATTTTATTATGCATTCCTACAAGTATATAAACTTGCAATTCATTCCTTTTTGAATCGACACCTTAACCCAGGAGGAAACATCCGCTGAGTGTCCTTATCCTACACATGATTCCTTGTATTGAGCATATGTATGTTCCTTGCACTTTCTAACTAGTATTGCTTTCCCACGACACTCATTTCCTCCACTATACTATAGCATTATTTTATTCTTTTTCAGGATTTGATAATATGAAAAAGACAAAAAAATATAAAAATCAAAACCAAAAAGAAGGGGGGGGTAGTGTCTATCTCTTTTGTTAGCAACAATATTGTATCCCTTGAACAAAGCACAATCTTTGAGTCAATGTCTCAATATTTTGAGGTTTAGTATGGATTTAGGAGACTTTTTCTCGTCTTGTAGCATAATCTTATTTGTTTGGTTATTCTTAAAACCATATGGAGCGTTTGTTGATTCCTCATGTATCACGAATGTATCCCAGTTTATAATCCATGCTGCCTTAGTCACATAATTTGTTGTGTTTTTGTTCAAGGGAAGTTTCATCCTAAGTCAACCATTCTGCATAAAGTCTCGGACCTTTCAATTTGGCCTTCCCATGTTATTCAAGTACATCTCATCATCACAAGTATCATTGTATCTCACGCGTGCTAGTATAGAAGGTCCCTATTGAATTCTTGTCGGTGGGTCTATTCTTATCGACTCTAACACATTTCTCTAAGAGTATGAACTAGAGTTTCACCCTGGTCCTATTTCCATCATTGATTGGTGACCTTGTGCTCAAAAGATGATAAACCATCATTATTCATTGATTGAGTGGTTTCCCTTGTGTTTGATTTCAACAAAAATCATCACACATGGGGATTCGTGTGGTACCTTGGTTTCCATCTGATCCCATTGGTGGATTCCTCATATTTTTCAAGTCTTCGTTATTGGATACTATTCAGAGAGTCTCTATCATGTGTTATTGCATCTGGTGCATGCTAGAGTTGTACCTTAGTGTGGTCCTTACAATCTATTCATCTGACTCCTTCCAAATATTTGGCCTTCTGCTACCCCTCATGTTGGACGATGGAGGATGCCTTATTTCCTTCCTTCCAGTGGATCTCTTCCTATCGACTTCAGAACATATTGCTCTGGGACAAGGATCTAGAGATGTGTTTGGTACCTTGGGGCTTGTAGTCATCAATGGCATCATCTGTCATTATTGATCATGTGAATACATCAATTTCCCCTACTCGATAGATTCTATCAGGTGTTTGACACCAACTAATTTATTTACACTTGTTAGATTGTACCATGGTACCTTGACTCTCATTATCATCATTGATGGGTCGTCTCGTATTTTTTAACGCTATACATCAATGATCAGTAATCAAATGGTGTCTCACTATGTTTGACCCAAACACATCTATTCACATGGTGTAGATTCATACCTTGAAAACTCATTTTGAAGACTTTGGGTAAAGTACTAGTGTCGCATATTTTGTGCTCCTACCCAATATATTGTACCACCACTCAGACATTAGTACTTGAATAGGATCGACTTGTTCATTCCATTGGTTCCATATATCCTCTGATTTTTATTTTGAGACATAGCTCCACTATGTATCCATTCGTGGCTATGATCTACTTTTTGCATGGATCCATTGTGTATTCCTTGTGGCCATGATTGCTATTTTATATATCACATGGATCCACCACATATTTTTCATGGCCATGGACATCAGTCATACTTTCATATATGTCATGGCTCCACAGTGTACTTGATTTGGCGGCCATGCTTACATCACTCTTGGGCATGGGTATGCCTGACTTGGGGAAAGAATACTCTTACTTGATCTCTATGAACATTTTTTGTTCTTGTATCAATTGTTTAGAAAATTTCATTGGATCTACTTCATTGCATCCTCGCCTCTAAGAATTATAATTTATTTCGGCCTTCATTTTTCCTTCCGACCTCACTCATTAGGGGGCATTTGTTATACCACAATTTTCCACATCATTGCATTTGTGGGATGGCTCAGTCATTCTCCCTAGATTGTAAATGTAAATCTCATCCTCCTGCATCAAATCATCTAAGAAAACAATTTTTTTGTTTCCATCTGTGGGTCACTAGTGTGCAAACCGCGGATGTTTGTGCCTTGCTATTTTGAAACTCACGGATTCCCTCAAAAAATGTGAAAAATAAAATAATTCCACTTTTTCAAGTAGGGTTTTTGATTGGGCTCATTCCTCACCTCCCATGAGCCCATACACAACATAATGCAATCACCTCAACTCTTTGAGGATGGTATAAAGGTATATTTGAGGGCATGGATGTGGAGAACAACAAAGGTGCAAAGTTATGTTAAATAATTTGCAAGCTTCCCTATCTCCCCTATCCTCTTATTAGCATCCCCTTGATTCTAGAACTTGCTTTCCAATACTCATTTCTCTCTCCTATGTGACTATAGGGTGTGATCTTATCCCTATTGATTCATATAAGGAAGGTACATCTTGTTGAGTTCACGCTTGAAGGACCATTGGAGGAACCTGGGTGGTTGGCTTCGAGTTAGTTCCGACAGTTGGAGTCAGTTCGGGCAAAGATCAAGAACGGATCAAGGTTCAAGAGTGAGGAACAATATCAATCGATAGGTTACAAGGTGTGATAATATTTATCCTCTATCCTTAGGTGCTTAATTCATTGTAAGTTGTGTATGTGATGGTAGGTTCTATCTTTTGTATATGATCAAGATCTGTTCTGACATGACCCAAAGTCACAGGAAAAAAATCCCAATACAATTTGGGTTGTCCCTCCTCTTTGGTATCTCTTTCCAATCTTGGAAATTCTCAGTAAACAACTCCTCTTCCCATTTTTCATGGGTATATACAAGTAAAAATAACTTGCTTTGCATGTTTCAGAACCAGCCCTTTGGGGTCATAATTTTTGTATCTCCATGTAATGAACCTATCTTCTAAATGACTCGACCTTCTTGTTTATCATGCTTGGTGTCCTTGACTACATAATACCCTATCTAGAAATCATAATGGATGAACAATTTCTTCTTATCCCTCACCAGGGTGGCATTAAATCCTTGCATGATAGTTTGGTAACATATCTCTCCGATAACCAATTCGTCAGGTAAATACACAGATAGATGATTTGGTGGGATCATGGCTCCATAAATTCTTAAGTATCTATATTTCTCTTCAAAAAAATAGTTCCCTATGCAATTTAGAATATTCTTCACTTGCTTGGATAGCCTTGGGCACTCTTTCTCAAATATAAGAAAGTAGATTCTAGGAATGATAAAATCACAAATTTGGGAGTAAAACATTTTATACCCATTTTTCCAAAGCATGCTAAAGTACACATGGACTGATGGTTCATAAATATTCCATCTTAATGATAGTCTAGGGAATGTATTATGTGCACACAACATATCCAAGAGGAAGGATACCATGTGAAATTCAAGAGGGTTTGTAGGTTTCATAGATTGTGCTTGAGTGATTTTCAGGATGAGTTGCTTAGATATAAAACATCCCCAATTGAATTTATTGCCCCACATTGTTATGTGATATGTCAAGGGTAGCCATGCTTCTGAGAATTGGGAGAAATATTTTTCACCATACAACCTACAACGAGTAGTCCGCTTAGCAAATGTTTTTTCCTCCTTCCACCAATTGTTCAGTATTTTGTTGGTAATGTTCATAAAATGTAATTACAAATTCCTTGGTGAGGGACTCGGGGTCTGGAAGTTTGTAGAAAAAATCCATATCTTGGGGAAGGAATGACCCTATTCACTCTCCCTGATCATTTATAATCTCTCACTCCTAATCCTTAGTGATATTAATGATCCATTCCATCAACTCTATGCAGGTAAAGACAAGTTCCCTAGCAACAATTGAATGCAGCATGGACTTTTTTATTATAGGAATGATCTGGATTATTTTGAGAATGATATGAAGGAAGAAATATAATAGATATGTAACAAGGAAATACATATATATATGGAAAGGAACACATTAATACAGTAAACTCATATTCTATTAATGACTATCTAAAAATACAAAATATTGTAAAATCCAAAAGCACACAAGCTAGCTAGAATGGTGGTAACTTATCTCTGAGAAGAGATGTGTTGGCTACACTCATTCACAAGAAGATGAATACAATGAGGCTCCAAAGAAATTTTTAACATAAATCATGATTAATAAAACCCTAAACATCCAAAACCCTAACCCCGGGAGATTAAACACCAAAAGGTTTGTGGGCCCCGACGGGGGTAGTTGATACATAAACTTATTGACCATGTAACTTTTGCATATGATCTATGTTTGAGGTGTTCAATACCTCTTCGAAAAGTTCTATCCAAGTAGTACACATTTAATTCATCCTAGAATCTAACTTCAAT
The DNA here is from genome assembly GCA_032191745.1 of Picea mariana. NCBI lineage: Eukaryota > Viridiplantae > Streptophyta > Pinopsida > Pinales > Pinaceae > Picea > Picea mariana. The sequence continues at coordinate 12,337 of JASDQU011177567.1, forward strand.
TGCTTTCTAGGCAATGTTAAACCAAAAAATCGTCGTTTAGGGCCTCAAAACGACCCCAGAAGTTTGGGACCCGAAAAACTATAGAAAATTTGCCAAGATGGAAAAGTGTAATTTAAGCCAGTGAAATAGGTGGGTGTCCACCAATATCGACCTAGATCATTCCTCCCCCCTTAGGAAGTAATGATCTCCATTGCATCAATTTCCTCCATCATATGGTTCAACTTCTGTTGAATCTGACTCATGGTGAGCCACTTGCCCTAATAAAGAAACGACCCTGCTTTGATGACCCGATAGAGTTGGATGCTCTGTTGGTGAGTGTTATTTGTCTTGGTGTCCATGATCTAATCAACTATCTCTTGTTCTATGCAATCAGGAATGATTTCTATAGGGGGTAACTTCTTGGTTGGGTTCAAAGAGTCCAGGATAGGTGGAAAATATGGTCGAAGTAGTTCCACATTAAATACCTGGTGCAAGCAAAGGAAATGAGGAATACTTAATTAAAAATAATTCTCACCCACAATATTGGTGATAGTGTAAGGATTGTATCAGAGTGGGCGTATCTTCTGATGGGGTCCTATGAGGTGCTCTTTCTGCAGGTGTAACCACACCTCATCTCCCATCTCAAACTTGTGTGGTACTCGATGATGATCGTGGCATTGCTTGTAATTGGCATTGGCTTTCTACACAATAGCATGAAATTTTTGTTGAATGTGTTGGATGCGCTCAACTAATTTGGATTCTCGATCAGCCTCAGTATGAGCATGAGATGACTCTTCTTGTGCAGTTGCAATGGTCAGAGCTGTGTTAATGGGGACCAATGGTTGGAACCCCAAGCACACTTAAAAGGGTTGTGGCCAATAGAGTTTTGGAGGGATCTATTATCGCTATGTTGAACATAAGGAAGGCTTTCATCCCATGTGTGTGGATGTTTATAATTGGACATCCTCAAGATATGGACAATCATCCTATTGACTACCTTTGTTTGCCCATCAGTCTGTGGGTGGAAGGAAGTTGATTTGGTCAACTTGGTGTCCATCATCAACCATAGTCTCGACCAAAAAGTGCTTAGGAACCTATTGTCTCAATCAGATACAATAGTATGTGGAAGCCCAAAATGAACCCAAACATGAGTAAATAAGATCTTGGAAATGGCCTCAGTTGTGATGCTCTTTTTGCAGGGTGCCAAAACTTCCATCTTAGATAATCGATCAACGACCACGAAAACACAGTCATTGCCATGCTTGGTTGTAGGTAGACCATACATTAGTCTATGGATATGGACTCCCAAGGCCTATCTGGAGTAGGAAGAGGGGTGTATAGCCTCTGTTTATTGATGATGAGATTGGAAGTGGCACAGGCAATGCGATATCTGATGTACTTGCGAACATATTGTCAAAGCTTCGGCCAATAAAATGATTTTGCAGTATTGCCACTATTTTGTCTACACAAAAATGTCTCGTTTCCTGACTGTAATGGGATTCCCACATCATCTTTGCATGCTTTATTGAAGGAATACAAAGATGGCTCAGATGGCATTGCAATCCATCTTGGAGATGAAAGTCTCAAACTTTTTTTCTGCGCTCAATGTTTGATAGGAAGTAGCAAAGTCAGAGTCATTATTTTATAATTGTGTCCATCCAAATGTATCATGTCCACAAGAGTTAATAATTTTGGTTAACGCCTCCACTAGGGGTCAACTGAGACAATCTGTGACATGGTTGGTGATACCCCTCTTGTACTTTATATTCAAGTGGAATTGTTGTTGGTACGTGAAACACTTATGATGGTGATCATTCTGTAACTTTCCTTGTGTTTTCATGAATTGTAGAGGCATGTGATTGGTGTGGATGATTGTTTCCTTCCCCATAATGAAATGCTTCCACTGTCAGCATGCCTGCACAATGGAGTACATCTGTTTATCATAGGTGGGGTATCATCAAACAACATTAGATAGAGTTTCATTGTGATATGATATCAGATGCCCATGTTGAGTGAGGACTACATCGATAACATAATCTAAAGCATCTATCTCAATCTCAAATGGTTGTTGTAGGTCTATCAAAATAAGGATTGGTGTTGAGTAGAGGTAGAATTTCAAATCCTAGAATTATTTCTATTGGGTCACAGACCAAAACAAATTGGCCTTCACTCCACCCTTGGTCACATGGCTTAGGGCCCAAGATATATGAGATAACCCCAACACAAATCGGTGGTAGAATTTAGCAAGGCCCAAGAAGCTAAAACGCTTTCTCATTGTCTTCAAGGTCGACTAATCACAAATGCCTTGGATCTTGGTTGGATACACATCCATACCCTACTCATCCACGATGTATCCCAAATAATGGATTCTCTGCATGTTGAAGGAACACATCTCCAAATTGGCATATAACTTGTGTTGTCACAAGGTGCCCAAAACCTGTTGAATATGCTCCAAATGTTCTTCCCAAGTTTTGTTGAAGATGAGTGTTGGCACAGGAGCAGACCCAAGGCTCAACGCTCAAGAGAACACCAATAAAGACCTAACTACTGGCCCTTTTGGAAACACCTTCGAAGCAGATGAAGTCTCACCCGAGGTAGAGGCGTGGGTGGTTGCAAGAATCAGGTGCCTGCAACCTTAGTTGGGACACAGATCTGTGATTATCTCTCCTACAACGCACTTAGCATCAATTATTCCTTAATATACATTCATTAATCAACTTCGCAGAAGGCACAAAGAATTGCAGTGAATACTTATACTAAGTACTTATCCACAAAAAGATACATTAGATTCAACAGATCAAGAACTGAGCATCTCATATATCAGATCTAATGTTGATTCATTCTTAAACAACACAAAGCATACTAGATCTACTTACCCACATCAAGCACTTAGCCAAGAAAGAGATAAATGCATAAGAGTGAAGCACAAAACACCATACACACAGTTACCGTGGTTCACCCCCGCCCTGGGGCTATGTCCACAAAGTCTTCTTTATATTATCTTGGTCAAGCAATTACAGCATAGAGCTTTAATGACCCTTACTTCACACAGGACAGAAGATCTACACAGCTCGCTAGATCCTTCTTCCTTGCTCTTCAACAAAAGACTATAACAACCTACACTTAGATCTCCTATCTCATGTACATAGCACTCTAAGATATATCTGATCACACAAATCCAAATACTAGCACTAAGCTTCCATTCATACATCACACAGATGTACTATATTACTATCTCCCCATATCTTACTATCTATATTGCCTATTTATATATTACAAAATGGGCCTAAATGTGGGTAAACCCACGGGCAGACATCCCTTTCCTGTTTCATCAACCCAAAAACCCTAAAATAGACCCAAAAATAGGTCTTGTTCCTTATTTTATGCTTCGCATTGTGCTCATTCCTTGGCAAGTTGTCGCAGTCCCAAAAGAGGTCAAGTATGACCAAGTACTCTTCAAAACTTCGTCAAGGGCCAACAAGCCCCCAACACTCACCTATGACTCGTCCCGAGTCACTCAGGTCTGACCAGTTCCGCTTCGAACACCTCGATCTTGGATCGAGCAGCTTCGACCTGCTACAGTGCGATAGCCTCTTGTTCAATAAATTCATGGATTAATATGTCATTGAGCAGTCCTTCTGAGTGTTGTTCTGCAGTGATGGCACCCTGTTCGAGTTCATCTCCCTGTGTTTCAATTTCGGTGAACAGTTGACATGCCTTCTCTTGGAGCGGTTGCAGTTGCTGAGAAACATCCATTACTTTACTTTGCAGTGTGTGTACTTGTTGTTGGATTGTGTGTTGCTCTGCGAACCTCTTCATTCTTTCAACTGGGGTCATGGACTTCAGCTATGCTTGTAGCACATCTGCATGCTTCTTTTCTTCTTGGAGGTGTGCCTCCAATGTCTGTAATTCTGGATTCTTTGCAAGGGGTTCATAGGTCTGGACACTTCTGGTTCTTAGCTACCTACATTCCAAAGACAAAAATTTTAATCGGGCAACTGCGCTTCGAGCAATGGCCTCTCTTAGATCTCTTATCTCTTGGGGTTTTTCAGGCATGGTGCGGAGCTCTAGGTCCGTGATGCACTATTGAAGTTGTTGGATTACTTCTTCCAGCTGGGTCACCTGCTGTGGAAGATGATCTTCCATCTTCACTTCTATGATTGTCATGGAGCACGGTGCCTTATGAACTCTTTCTTGTGTTTCAAGTTGCTCTGCTAGCAACTGGTCCTTGCTTTGTTGTAATTGGGATTTTTCCTCCTCCCATTTCGCTTGTAATTCAAGTTTCTCCTATGCGTCCTTTCTTTGTTTCTCTTCAATTACGCTCTGTGCTTGCGCCAAATCTTGGGTGGATTTTGTTATGTCTTCTTGAGCTCATCGAAGGCAAGCTTCGAATTTCTTGGTGATCTGGTGTAATTGTGTGGGCTCATCGCATGTTCCTGATATTTCCATTGCTATCGACGTCGTAGGAACTACTTGACTGGACTGAAGTGCTTGTTGCACTTCTTTAAATTTGCCTGTGATCCAACGGAATAGATCCTCCTACTTTACTTATTGCTTTTCCACGAGCTCTAATGAAACATCATTCAGTGTGGCAATTAGGAAGTCAAAATAATCTGGGGTAAGCGTAGTCTTAAGCGTGGTCCAGGTGGCCTTAGTTTTCTTTCTATATGAGGGCCTCGGTGGGGTAGTCTTCCTTTTCTTGGAGGGATCTGCCTCGTCCCTAGGCGGGGTAACCTCGCCTTTTCTCTATTCAACTTTTGTGCCCCCTAGTTCTTCCTCATCACCTCCCTTCACAGGTGATAGCAAAGTAGTCTTCGTAGATGTGTTGTGGACATCTTGAACTTCCACATCCTTCTTAGTCTTGCACGGTCCTGGTGTATCCGGCATGGCTTCAAGGCTATCTATGTCGGACATCTCTACGGGATCTACTTCAACAAGGAGGTTTGCCGACCATTCCTTGGTAATATCCTCTAGGTCATCTTCTGTCAGCTTGTAATATGACTGGAGTTGTTGTTTGTGCTCGTCTGCATGCATCGTGATGTAGGTGAAGTGACGATCTGCATTGAATTTCATCAAAGGTTGAAACCTATGAAGAGTGTTGGGTGTAATGCGCGGTGTAGACTGAATGGCATTCCTCAACTAAGTGTAGTATGCATGGAAGACGACATTGGATTGCCACTGTTTGTTCATGTCGCTGGAGTACCACAGTGTACAGAACTTCGCGGCCAGAGGTTCAAAGGGTTCGATCTTCAGAAATGTGGCTCCCTCTGGTAGTTCCCATGTGATGAAGGTGATGAGTATGAGCAACCAGCTAAAGTGGAACTCATACCCTTGATTTTGTGCTTGTCTACAATCAAGCTCTAGCTAATTTATGAGGTATTTCACCCAGTTCATTTGTATTCCCTCCGCGCACTTCCCTATGAGGTCAACTACAAATCCGGTCACTTGTGTAGGTCTATGTTTTCAGACTAACTTTCGTGTGATCAGCTGGCAACCAAAGCATACTACTGCATTCCCAATGGAGGATACCTTGTAACCTCGCGTGCCTTTCTACAGATCGCCATATGTGTCTTTTATTCATTGAGCAAGAGCACGATCTGCGGTCTTTCTAGGTTAAAAGTCATGTGGGTCAGATCCCTGCATGCTTATCCCAGTGATCCGATTGATCAGAATCGGATCCACAGTGATGCGTCGGTCCAACCATAGGTATCCTCTGTGGTAGTAGGACAGCAAGAGTCGGACACAAGCATTTACTTCCTAATGCCTCCCGAAATGTGGAATCTTCATTATGTTGAGGAGGGTTGACTGTGCAAGGTTATGGGTCCATTGTTGCAGTACAATCTTGGGGTTCTTTCCTTTTGTAATAGTCAAAT
>JASDQU011177568.1:2407-24632 GCA_032191745.1 Picea mariana
TTGGCATACATCAAATAAGAAACTTGGCAAAACCATTTTTCAAATGTAATTAAATATGTTGTACAACTCAATAACCAATATAATTTTAAAAAATTGAATCAACCATAATCATTAAATTAAACATATAAAAATCAATGATTTAATATTATATAATTTTTTATTCATAATATTAAATTATAGTATATATTAGAATTTTTCATTTTTAATTTAAATTACAAATATCCTTTATTAAATCTTCAACATTCACATTTATATTATAATATAATAAAGTAATGAACTCTTCATATGTATGAATTCATATTATTACTTTATTATAGGTATTAATTCATATTATATTATAACTACATTATATATTTAATATTATTATAATATATTATTATATCATATCATATTATTATACTATTGTTTTAATTTAATGTTGTCACATATTTATATGATCATATTATAAATTATTATTATATAACAAGTATTGTATGACAGTGTAGTCTGTGATTGTGTGATTGATTTTATTGTAATACGTGTCTAAAAACAAGTGATTGATTTTATTGTATATTTTATTTTATTTTGTTATTTTATATATTTATCATTTATTTAGTAGGTAATTTGTTGAGTTAATTAAAAGTAAATTAAAAGTTAATTTACCCGTGAACAAAATTATCATGAACAAGTATAAAATATGCTTATATGTATCAATTTGATACCATTTAAACTAAATAGTTCACACATATGACCACAACAAAATTTCTATCAGTGCTTTCTTTTTATTTACTTTTCAACATTGTAGTTTCTCTTAATCCATTCTATGCCATTGTTATTTTTACTAATTAAATATATTTAAAAAAATATTTATTACAAATAATAAATAGAATATTTATTATCAACTATCTAACATTATCTAAAAAATTATTTCCAAATATTAATATTTTACAATTTAATTACATCAAATTATTAAAGGATGTCAAATTTACATTAAACATGCATTTTTAAAATGAAATTATAATTAGTTTTATGATTATACTTAAAAATATTAAAATAAAAGTCAAGAAATCTAAAGGATAAGTACGTTAGATATAACTAAATTTTAGATCTAAGATATTGAAATAAATAATTACACACATTAAATATGCACTTTTCTAAAGTATGGACATGAGATTTTACAAGTTTCCTCATTCCATTCGGGTTCAAAATTGTGCTTTTATTGTTCTATGTCCTCCAAACAACACCCGGAGTTCAGCGATATACAAATTAACAAGTAGACTGCTGGGTTCAAGATTGTGATTGTTGACAGATGGCAATCCCTATCAATTATCTAACATTATCTAAAAACATTATTTCCAAATATTAAATTATTAATATTGTACAATTTAATTACACAAAATTATTAAAGAATGTTAAATCTCTTATTTTAAAAAAAAATTGAAGTAAACAATTTTTTTTAAATTCTATATTTAAAAATATTAAAATAAATAATCATCTACCTTAAACATATATTTTTTAAAAATATAGATATTAATTTTTAAGTGCACTATTGAATCATATACAAAACATAAATTAAGATGAAATTATAATTAAGTTTATGATTGTATTTAAAAATATTAAAATAAAGATTAATAAATCTAAAGGATAAGTACATTAGATATTATTAAATTTTAGATTTAAAATATCGAAATAAATAATTATACACATTAAATATGTACTTTTACAAAGTATGAACATGAGATTTTATAAAGCATGTACGACTTCCTCATTCCATACTTTGCCACTTTTTGGATGACGGGTTATGGGTGGCGGGCTTAAAATTGAGCTTCTATTGTTCCGTGTCCTCCAAACAACACCCAAAGTTCCACGATATACAATTTGACAGACGAACTCCCATGCTGTACGATTGTTGAGCAATGGTGATCCCTATCAAATATCTAACATTGTCTAAAAACATTATTTCCAATTATTAAGTTATTAGTATTAAATTATTAATATTAAATATTGATATTGTAAAATTTAATTACATAAAATTATTAAAAGATGTTAAATCTCTTATTTAAAAAAAAATTGAAGTAAACAAAACAAATCTTTTTTAAAATCTGTATTTAAAAATATTAAAGTAAATAATCATTCACATTAAATATGTATTTTTATAAAATATAGTTATTAATTTTTAAGTGCATTATTGAATCATATACTAAACATAAATTAAGATGAAATTATAATTAGGTTTATGATTATGTTGAAAACTAGCATACCCCTAAATGGTTGAATGGGAATGTGGAAGTAATTTGAGCTAAGTTTTCATATTAAAGTTGTTAAATAGTATAATAAAGTTCTTGAAATTAAAATAATCTTATTTGAAGTTGGTTCACTATTTAAGATATAATTTTATTTTAAATAGGATGATAAATATGATGAAATTTCAAAATATGTGTTGGTTTTATATCTTGTGTGGATAAAAAATTTAATAGAAATACACTAATTATTTAACTAAGTTAAATAAATATAACTATTTTTATAATTTTAATAGTTATATATAATAAGGATTAAGTCTATATTAATATATTAGTTAATAATATATTAATATGATGATGATAAGGATGGTTAACGTGAGACCAAATTTAATTAATAAAAATAATTATAAAGTTGTCAATTGAATATCACTTGAATTTAATTTAAGTTGTTTTGGGATGAACTAATTTTATTTTAAATAGGATGATAAAGATGTCAATGATGAAGGAATTTAAAAATATGTGTTGGTTTTATATCTTGTGTGGATAAAAATTTTAATAACAATACACTAATTATTTGACTAAGTTAAATAAATATAACTATTTTTATAATTTTAATAGTTATATATAATAATGATTAAGTCTATGTTATTATATTAGTTAGTAATATATTAATATGATGATGATAATGATGGTTCACAGTCATTGAGACCAAATTTAATTAATAAAAATATTTATAAAATTGTTAATTGAATATGGCTTGAATTTAATTTAAGTTGTTTTGGGATGAAATGTATCCTTAACAATTAAATTGTATTCTTATAAATGCAATTAAATTTTATCAAATTTTCTTATAAGTGAAGCTTATATATAATGACTATTATTAATAATAATTTATTAAGAAAACAAAATAAAAAATAAACTTTAGAGTGGAAACATGAGGAAGGTCCAAATTTCACAAAGATGGAGAGGAAACCATTTTTACTTGATTTTTAATAACATTATTTAAGAATTATAAAAACAATAATTAATAAATTATTAAGAAAATTTTGTTTGTCATTATTCTTTACATTATAGTGTAAGACCTCGATTAGTGCTCACTATCTTAAGAATATTCAATTAGAGTGTAATTCCATGGATTTTTTAGTGAAGCTTAATTTTACCTATGGTCATGCTCAAAATAAATGCTCACTTATAAAGATGTATCGAAGTTATAAAATAATTATTTTGGCTAAATATCTCTATATTCCAAGTCCTATTATAATATAAGAACATTAATCCTTCATATTACACCCATCTTTAATAATGCCCCTTAACCCTATCTACAATAAATGACTCATTTTGTAAAGACAAAACACATCTATGAAATCAACTTTTTGGAAAAACATGTTAAAACTATAACACCATCCCTTCTACTAAGTAGTCCCCCATCCTTGACTTCATAGGCAATAAACACTCCCATTGGGAGCCCATCTAATATAAAATACACCATCTTATTAAAAAAAAATCTTTGTGAATACGCTTGAGAGCTATGAAATCCTACTATAAAAGACTTGCTTGTGAATATGCTTGGAAGCTATGAAATCCTCCCCTTAGGGGAGACAATCTAAAACCATGAAATTATTCATTCTTCTAAGAAACCCACCATCCTTAGCATTAAAGGACTCCCTTGCACATATGTGTAAATCACAAAAGCATAACATGGCACTTGAACAAATTAAATATTAATGGAACAATAATAGCATTTAGATTATAAAAGTCTAATTTTGTATGCAACAAATCAAACTATCTTTTGGAATGTCTTTTTATTCTATTTATTTTTGTGGAAATTTTCAAATTTCAAATTTAAAAGGTTGGAATTGTTATTTCAATGAAAATGGATATTAACAAATTCATTTGTAATATGAAAAATGGTTAAGTTTCAAATTTTCACTATAAAAATTGTGATTTTTTAGATTTGGATTCCTTATTTACAATACTTCATTTTCACAAGAGAAATACATGTTTATAATAATGTTTTTAAAAAGTAAAAAAAATAATTTTTTTTTTAATAAAAATAAAAAAGAATTAATTTTAAAAGATAATTAAATAGATACATGTTAATCCTAATAATTTTTTTTGATCAAGTTTACAAAAATTAAAACAAACATATATATATTAATAATATTTAAAAAAACATTATAATTAAAAAAAATCATTTTTTAATAAAAATTAATTTTAAAAAATAACTAAACAAATACATGTTAATCATAATTTTTTATTTATTTATTTTTTTAAATCATCAATTTTCAAAAAATTTAAAACAAACAAATATATAGTAATGATATTTAAAAAAAATTATTATATATTAATAATATTTAAAATAATTAAAATAATAGATATTTAAAAAAATATTACATATTAATAATATTTAAAAAAATTAAAATAAATTTTAAGATGGTTACAGAATAATAATAATTTATTCTACCATGTAAGAAAGTGAAAAAAAATAGAATGGGTATGGGTATGGAATATATTTAAAAGTTGATGGTTTGCTTCGTTCCACAAAAAGTAGATTAAAGATGGGCAACCTGGCGATGTAGCCAAAACGGATATTCAGAGCTGGGGATTGGCAGGTGGTGTTAAGAAAGGTGCTTATCATCAAGAAACATAAGATGTATTGAGGTGAAATAGTGTCCACAAGCACATAACATTTCAGTATTTGTGGTCAGGGCATTTTGATAGATATTCATAAACTAACATAATTATATAATTTAAATTAAAGTGGTTAATATACACAGTTGGATAGTATTTAATTTATTTACTTATATCCACCATCATAAACACTGAATGATTACATGCTCAATTTAAAATAACTTCTTCCCATAAATGAATAAAATAGAGCTCTTCATGATCTATTAAAAAAAAAAAAAACATCATTAACACTTCATCTCTATCATTGCACGAGCTTTAAATGATTCAACTATAACATGATAATAATTCCATGGATGTTCATGCCAATTCATCCACACAAACATTACATATGAAATGCATGTTGTTGAATCAATGTCTCGAGTATTTAAAGGAAGTCCACTCAGACTCCATATCCAAAGCAAATTGTGAAACAATTTATATTGGATTTAGAATAGATTAATATAAAATTTCTTGAATATAGAAATTATTGAAGCTCTTGCATGTAGATGACATATGCAATTTGTGTTTACTGCCTAGGATTTTCATGCATGTTTTGCATGCAAAATGTATGAACTAACCCTCGAGGAGAGAGGAAGTAATGCCATCTCTATCAATTGCTTAACAATGAATATACATGGAGATGTTAAGATTTCAAAGAACCCAAAAATGCATTGCGTAGTTTAGTAATAATAATAATAATCTACTTTTAAGGTCACAGCTAAGCTAGACACCAAATTGGTGTATGAGACCCCCTTCGCCTAGTGATTTGACTGGTAAAGTCTACAAAGGTATACATACCCTACCCTACCCCACTCTGGATTTGAACTTGTGATGTCCTAGGAGTTGTAGCAAGCATAGAAATAACTTAGAAATGCCTCAATATCATGTAAAGTCAAAACAATGGGATGTATAAAGAAGACTCGTTAGTTGGACATTCATGATAGATAGAATGGCAGAAAGAAGGCTAAAAAAAATTAACACATGTTCGTGTTCATCCATACTTTAACGAGGTGTTACCACCTGAAATGCAAGTCCATTTTGGGTGTTCAAAAGCCTTCTTTTACTAGCATTAAGCAAGGAATTGTGAGCTAAAGAGCGTGTCACCAGACTTAACAATCCAGCCTCTTGCAAAAGATTTCAGATCATGGATTTTGGGGTATTTATCTCAAAGTTGAGTGCTTTATTACATCATCAGCAAGATGATTTTGTTTGCAGGCTAAACAATCATATAAAGAGTAGCACATTGCTAGAAACAAAATCAGTTCAAAACACGTGCTTTTTAGAGGATGAGTTGACAACAGATTTTGTACTTCCAGAACAAAAGCATTAGGCCTATCATGGGCAAGACTTTTGTCAAAGGGCCTGAAAATATGAACAATACTTTTATTAAGGGTTCTAAGTTATGGACATTCCTCTCACAAAGGGTTTGAATTTAAAAAACATTATGTCACAGTTATAACATAATTAATAGTTTTAACAATTTATTTGCCTTATTTAAAAATATTGATGGGTAAAATGTTGGTGTTAATCTCAATAGGTAAGAAATTGAGTGCATCAATCCACATCTAACATTTATGCATTTAAAAATTTAATCCATCCACAAATGGTGTCGGTTTCCGCACAAGCCTGGATAATGCAGGTATATATGCATTTAAAACTTGAATCCGATTTAAACAACAAAAAATTGTGGTTTTGTGTGGATTGATGTTGCCAGATTTCAACTAGAAGGAAGAAAACGTAGAACACTTAGATAATGCCTATCTTAAAATATACATTATTCATTTTTAAACATTTCAAATTTGAAGATTATATACTATTCTTCACCATATATATCTCAATCTCTATTAATTATATAATAATTATATAATGTTTTACTAATTATATTTTGTGAGTCCAATAAATCAAATGTGATCTTAATAAACAATAATTATCATCAATATATAAATTATTATTTTCAAAATAAAATAAATAAATTTTAAATAATAAATAACCAATTCATTAATTTTTTTTTGAATTTATACTAAATTACATTTCATGATTATATTATTACTCTATAGCACTACCACATGCATAGAATATCACTAAATAAAAATTTCTTAAATCTAAAAAACACAATATTAATATATCTTTAAAATAACACAATATTAATATAGGTGTAAGTAAATCTTTATTTTTATTTTTAAAGTTGAAGGAACCATATTTTCAATATCTCTTGTTTTGGGAAGACTCACAACTTTGGCGAGTTTGGAGTTATAAGCCTAACAAATTTCTTGACAACATCAAAACAAAGTTCAATTGTTTGAATTATTCAAATTGGCCTTTGCCACACTAATTGAAAGTGATAAATGATTGAAGTATTGATGTTACAAGTTTGAGTTTTGATTGTTTTCAAGGATCACAAATTCGCATTAAAAAAAAAGGTTGTGTTTGAAGATGAAATTAGTTAGTAGTCAAAATCATTATGTTTGCGGTTTGCTGAGGTGACCCTGTGACTTGAATGTGTTCCATTCTTGTCTTGTTCAATGTGTTTTCCGGAGGATTTTTGTTGGCAATAATTGATTTTTCTTGTGTGATTAAGAGAAGGGGATCAACTCATATAAACCAATTAGCGTTGCCATAAAACATATCGATTTTAAGCATTAGATTTGAGGAAGACTTATTTAGTAGAAAACATTAAATGTGAGAGAAGAATTTATACGTTTAAGGTTTGAGATCCTCAAAATATCTTGGGTTTTCTGTGATGGATTGTCAGAGTTCGAGTCCAATGGAAATAAAAATGATGAAATGCTAGAAACATGAGGTAATAGAATTTATGAAGTTTTTTCTGTTTTTATTTTGAATCTGTAAAAATGAGATATTGGTTTGAAGAAGTCACGAGATTGTATAGATTTGATTAATTTCAAGTATCTTTATGATACAAACAGGTACTATGGCACTTGGCACTGTTTGATGATCAACCCAGGACTTCGGCGGAAAGCAAGTAGGGAGAGTTTAAATTGATAGTGAAACACCAGAAATTGAAATAGATGAATATATCCTAAGATGATGATCCTAATTTGTCTTAAAGATCCTCAAAGATAAGTATTGACATTATAGAACTCACATAATAAGTGAACATGTATTAATTAATTCATGGAAGAGTTTGTGAACATGTATTAATTAATTCAGGGAAGAGTTGAGTTGTTGAAGTTCAACAACCCCCATAACCACGCTAAAATGTACCTCGCTCTACAAATCATTTTTTTTTAAATGATAATGGTTTTCAAATTTTTAACATTACAAAGCAGCGAAATAAGAGCCTTATGTAAGAAAAAATGAGTAAGAAAAAATGAGAATTTGTTTGACTATAATGTTCGTTTTAGTTTTTTAGTTTTTTTATTGCAGGAGGTGTCAGACACACACATCCAGAGATTAATTTTTTTGTTTTTTAGTTTTTTTTATTGCAGGAGGTGTCAGACACACACACCCACACCCAGAGATTAATTTTTTTTGTTTTCAGGAGGTGTCAAGCACACACACCCAGAGATTAATTTTTTTTTTTCCGTTTGCAGGAGGTGTCAGACACACACACCCAGAGATGCACCCACTAATCCCTTGAGCTCCTGAAAGTTAACCTTTAACGTCCGTGCACTTTCAACAGCAACCGCCAAGTCACACCCCCGGACGGTCTCGGGGCACCACAACGAATAAGGCTCCTAGACTCGAGGGAGAGACCTCCAACAGTCACTCTAGAACAACTTACCGTTGCTCCATCCCTTTGGGGACATGATGTTCTTTTAAGTTATGAGTGGGTCTTTCGAAGGTTAAACACCATAAAATAAAATATGTCTTCCAGAGTTTAAACACCATGAAATAGTATGAGTGAGGTCTTCCAAGGTTAAACACCATGAAATATTTGATAAGACGAATTTTGAAGTCACTGTGTCAAATCACAAGAAACAAACTCATAAAGTATATATATATTTTGAAAATCCGTGAAAAAGTTATGTACAGTGAAGATGTTAATTTTGGGAAAAAAAACAGAGACGAGTGTTGTTAGTTTGTTTTTCTTCTTTGGTTTTGAAGTACTATAGCCTATGGTGAAAAACGAATGAAAAATGGCAAAAAAACAAACAATTTGGATATCTCGCTGACCAAGATGAACAAAAATTTCACATGTTAGACGACATAATTTTAGGTATGCTAACTCATAATTTTACCTGCAATTGGGATCCATTCTGATGCCATGCGAGCCCTTGTTAAGTTAATTGCAGAAGGGGATTTGAGAGCTCGGATAGAAGCCATTACGATGCTCTATAGTCTATGCTTCTATACTTATAATAAGAAAAGAGTTGTCATGGTGGAGGTAGTACCTTTGTTATTTGGGGTTTTGATCAACAGTGCAGGAGTCTTGGATGATACCCTTGGGAGGCCCTTGGTCTCTCAACATGTTGGCCTCTTTATTGGAAGGAAGAATGGCGATAGGTAACAAGACGGGTATCATGGGGACTTTGGTTAGGTTGCTTAAGCAAGGGAAATCCAGAAGTAGAGAGCATGTTGTGGCTATCTTGTCCTCTCTATGTTGCAATCGTAAGCAGAGGGCTACAAAGACTTGTGAGGTTGGGGCGCTAGAGCATTGTAGGCAGCTGCTCGATGGTAGGATGATGAGAAGCAAGTGCAAGGCTTCAACTTTGATGAAGGCTTTGGAGGACTGTGTGACACCAAATGACTGTGCTGTCATTAAGAGATGGCTTGGGGGTAAGAAAGAGGTGAATTTGAGGTTTTCAACCGATTCTGCAAATCAATAAAAGAATGTATATGAGATCATCATCTTCTTCAACGAAAGATGAGTATGTATCAACTAACTCACTCTTATGATGGAAGAAGTCTGGTTTTTCAAACATATTTTCAAAAATGTATGTATTGAATTTGTTACAAATGTCGTTGGATGTATTGAATTTGTTGCAAAATTGGTTGTTGCGACCGCCTCTCGGGCTGAAGGGAATTTTTTCAGAGCAGAATGTATTCTTCTTTCATGTTGTGCCCGATACTCCCTCCGACAGACTCATTCAACTGCTCGAAGCAACATGGAATAGGGACGTGCTCACCGCTTTAAAGCTCGTCTCTCAAGTCCGAGGCATAGGAGGAACGAGCAAATCAGATCGCGAGAGCTTCTACGCCACGGACTTCTGGATTCATTCCCATCACCCCAACACTGTCACTGCCAATGTCAACATGCTCTCTCAATTTGGTTATTTCAAAGACCTTCCTGAGATACTTGTTCGCCTGCTATAGGGATCCGAAGCCACAAAAAAACAGAAGGCCGAAAAAATCAGTCACAAGGAAAAAATCCGAAGTGCAAAGGAAAAGGAAAAGTCTAAATCTAAACATAGATAGAGGAGGTTTAAGGCAAGGGGAGGCCCGTCAGGTTATTTCGCTCGCAAGGGTGTTGCTGCAAGGGAAGCCAAAAATCTTGGCATGCTTAAGCCAAGAGAAGAGTAAATTATGGCGGATTTATTAAATGGAAAGATCCAGAGAGAAAAGGCATGACTCATTATGAAATAAAAGCGACTGGAAGCAACCAACTTAGCTCTGAAACGCTACTTGGAGGATTCCCGTTATAGAGCATTGCACGATCAAATTGCCCAGTTTTTCGCTAATTCGCTATCTAAAGACTTGGAGGCACTCAAGTTTGGAAAAGTGAAAGGCATAAACCTCGCATCAAAGTGGTGCCCTTCCTTAGATTCGTCCTACGATCATTCCACTCTACCCTGGGAGAACATTGCATACAGGCTCTTTCCCCGCAAGGACTTGAATACCTCGTGGGCTTGAAGAAATTTGACACGAGAAATCAAAGGAGAGGAGACCACTCAAATCGCGATGGTTCGAATAGGGTGAGGTTTTTAACATATCTTCCAGATGATGGAGATATGCCATTGGAGGCGGTAGAAAAATATCTCCTCTAACCTTTTCAGAATACAAAAATCAAAGGCGTAGAACAAAATCTGATCCAAGCTTATCAAACACTGACTCAAAGAGATAAAGATAGGGACATGTGGAAAGAGATAGGGACAGGTGTATAGGTGGTTTTGATGTACGGTGGTAGTAGTTGAACAAAGATGAAATGGTGAACTAAAAGGGTTGTTTTGGATGACACTATATTATGTCTTCAGCATAAATATTAAAATAAAAGTTAAGAATTCTAAAGGATAAGTACTTTAGATATTACTAAATTTTAGATTTAAAGTATTGAAATAAATAATTATATACATTAAATATGTACTTTTATAAAGTATGGACATGAGATTTTATAAAACATGTATGGATTCTTCATTTCATACTTAGTCACTTTTTGGATAGCAGGTTCCCGGGATGGCGGGCTTAAAATTGTGCTTCTATTGTTTTGTTTCCTACAAACAATACCCATAGTTCCGCAATATACAAATTGATAGGCAGACTCACGGGTTGGCGGGCTCAAAATTGCACTTCTATTGTTCTATGTCTTCTAAACAACACTCAAAGTTCCGCGATATACAAATTGACAAGCGAATTCCCGGGCTGGCGGGCTCAAGATTGCGATTGTTTATAGAAGGTGATCCCTATCAACTATCTAACATTATTTAAAAACATTATTTTCAAATATTAAATTATTAATATTAAATATTGATATTGTACAATTTAATTACATAAAATTATTAAAAAATGTGAAATCTCTTATTTTTAAAAAAATGAAGTAAATAAAACACATGTTTTTTAAATTCTATATTTTAAAATATTAAAATAAATAATCATTTACATTAAACATGTATTTTTATAAAATATAAATATTAATTTTTAAGTGCATTATTGAATCATATACAAAACATAAATTAAGATGAAATTATAATTAGGTTTATGACTATATTTAAAAATATTAAAATAAAAGTCAAGAAATCTAAAGGATAAGTACGTAAGTTATTATTAAATTTTAGATCTAAAATATTGAAATAAATAATTATACACATTAAATATGTACTTTTCTAAAGCATGGACATGGGGTTTTATAAAGTATGTACGACTTCTTCATTCCATACTTAGTCACTTTTTGGATTGCAGGTTCCTGGGATGGCGGGCTGAAAATTGAGTTTCTATTGTTCAGTGTCCTCCAAACAACACCCAAAGTTCCGTGATATACAAATTGTCAAGCGAACTCCCAAGCTGGCGGGCTCAAGATTACGATTGTTGATGGATGGTGATACCTATCAACTATCTAACATTATCTAAAACATTATTTCCAAATATTAAATTATTAATATTAAATATTGATATTGAACAATTTAATTACATAAAATTATTAAAGAATGTTAAATCTCTTATTTAAAAAAAATTGAAGTAAAAAAAACAAAGCTTTTTTAGATTCTATATTTAAAAATATTCAAGTAAATAATCATTTACATTAAACATGTATTTTTATAAAATATAGATATTAATTTTTAAGTGCATTATTGAATTATATACTAAATATAAATTTAGATGAAATTATAATTAGATTTATGATTATATTTAAAAATATTAAAATAAAAGTCAAAAAATCTAAGGATAAGTACTTTAGATATTACTAAATTTTAGATTTAAAATATTGAAATAAATAATTATACACATAAATATGTACTTTTATAAAGTATGGATATGAGATTTTATAAAGCATGTACGAATTCTTCGTTCTATACTTAGCCACTTTTTGGATCATGGGTTCTCGGGGTGGTGGGCTCAAAATTGCGCTTCTATTATTATGTGTCCTACAAACAACACCCAGAGTTCCACGATATACAAATTGACAGACGGACTCGTAGGCTGGCGGGCTCAAAATTGCACTTCTATTGTTCCTTGTCCTCCAAAAAACACCCAGAATTCCACGATATATAAATTGACAGTCAGACTTATGTTTGGCGGGCTCAAGATTGTGATTGTTTATGGATGGTGATCAATATCAACTATCTAACATTATCTAAAAATATTGTTTCCAAATATTAAATTATTAATATTAAATATTGATATTGTACAATTTAATTACATAAAATTATTAAAGGATGCGAAATCTCTTATTTTAAAAAAGTTGAAGTAAACAAAACAAAGGTTATTTTAATTCTATATTTTAAAATATTAAAATAAATAATCATTTACATTAAACATGTATTTTTATAAAATATAGATATTAATTTTTAAGTGCATTATTGAATCATATACAAAACATAAATTAAGATGAAATTATAATTAGGTTTATGATTATATTTAAAAATATAAAAATAAAAGTCAAGAAATCTAAAGGATAAGTAGGTTAGATATTACTAAATTTTAGATCTAAACATTAAATATGTCCTTTTTTAAAGTACGGACATGAGATTTTATAAAGTATGTACGATTTTCTCATTCCATACTTAGCCACATTTTGGATCGCGGGTTTCCGAGCTGGCGGGCTCAAAATTGCACTTCTATTGTTCTGTGTCCTCCAAACAACACCTAGAATTCTACGATACACAAATTGACAAGCGGATTGGTGGGCTCGCAGGCTCAAGATTGTGATGGTTGACGAATGGTGATCCCTATAAACTATCTAACATTATCTAAAAACATTATTTCCAAATATTAAATTATTAATATTGTACAATTTAATTACACAAAATTATTAAAAGATGTTAAATCTCTTATTTTAAAAAAATTGAAGTAAACAAAACAAAGCCTTTTTAAATTCTATATTTAAAAATATTAAAATAAATAATCATTTACTTTAAACATGTATTTTTATAAAATATAGATATTAATTTTTAAGTACATTATTGAATCATATATAAAACATAAATTAAGATGAAATTATAATTAGGTTTATGATTATATTTAAAAATATTAAAATAAAAGTCAAGAAATATAAAAGATAAGTAAGTTAGATATTACTAAATTTTAGATTTAAAATATTTCAATAAATAATTATAATCATTAAATATGTACTTTTATAAAGTATGGACACGAGATTTTAGAAAATATGTATTGGTTTCCTCATTTCATATTTAGCCACATTTTGGATCGCGGGCTCCTAGGATGGCGGGCTCAAAATTGAGCCTCTATTGTTCCGTGTCCTCCAAACAACACCTGAAGTTTCGTGATATACAAATTGATAGACAAACTCTTGGACTAAAGGGCTCAAGATTGCAATTGTTAACGAGTGTTGATCCCTTAACATTATTATTATAAGATTGTAATTATTATTGTATGATATTATTATCATTTATTCTTTTATGTATAAGATTTTAAACTTTTCATTGTTATTTTTAATTTTCATTTTTATGTCATAGACATATTTTAGTGTTAGGTTTTGTAGAAAACCATCCCTTTGAAACTGCCTCATATTTCATGCCTTAAGATTTAAAGAATCCACTGATGCACTCATAAATGCAGCTGGTCAAATCTTTCAAATCCGAAGGAGTAAGGGGAAAAACGATCATGACAACAAATACTACTCTATTCGAATACAAAGAATACCAGCAGTAAAGAAAAGAAGGTAACTTAGAACAAAAGGACTCTCAAACCAAGCTGTCACGCAAGCTAGGTGTATGTTGGTCATTAAACTTATTTCCACGTATTGATTCCATGTCTATCATTGATCCCAGGACTCCACTGAATTAACTGTGATTAAATGTTAAACATTAAATGTTTATAAAATATGAAATTGTATCATACAAATTGTGAAAAAATCAAAACCAGAAGCGCCCAAATCTATAAGTAGGTCAGTTTTCTATTATCTCTGCCCATCATCCTCCATTGGCTCTCTTGGAACCCTGGTAATGGATTATCAATTGAGATAGGCAGAGACGCCTTGCTGGGATTGGGAGGTCGTGCCTTCCTCTCCACGAAAATGCTGATGCATCTACATAAAAAAAGCATTTATTTTCTTTATCAGATATCATAGACCCGTGATGGACATTTGGGCAATTCCTGGCTCAACAGCGTGGACTTAAATATGGATTCGGATCTTGCAATTGAATGGGATGGATACACTTGCCTATTGACCGAAGCCGACATCTGTTTATAGGACCGCTCTGACACCTTTTTATGGACGGGAGGGGACCGATCCGGCCTCCTTACAGCAAAAAACGTGTACAACGCTTTAGCAAACAAGTGCTGGAACAACACAGCGGATAGATGGTGTCTTAAAATCTGGAAAGGCGACTGCACACTAAAAATAAAACTTTTCGCTTGGCTCATGTTTAAAAACAAGCTTTTGATGTGGCCTAATCTTCAATCCAGGGGCTGGGTGGGTCCCGACGTTTGCATCCTTTGCAAATCACAAAATGAATCCGTTTCACATGTCTTTATTAGCTGTATTTTCTTCAGAGCGGTGTGGCAGCTCATCACACCTGCACTTTCGCCCGGATCTATTTGGGACGACCCAAACGTCACCTCTTGCTTCCAGAACTGGTTAAAGGTTACCACGAACCCTACACTGCTGCCTATTTCACTCTGCTGGCAGGTATGGAAGACAAGGAATGAGGCCATTTTCGAAGAAAAATCACCATCAGTGCATAGAGTTGCGAATTACATCATCGATGAGCTGACCTCCAACAGATTGCAGACTTCATTTACTTCACTCAACAGACCTACCTTTATTGTTCCTCTGGATAGAATTGTGGCATGGTTTGACGGAGCGGCGCAGCAAAGAGACTCTCTCTGTGGGGCGGGAGGGAAACTTGTTCTAAATTCGCATACTTGTTTCCGGTGGAAATTTAATTGTGGAAATGGTTCCAATATGAAGGCCGAGCTACTAGGAGCGTGGGCGTCTCTTATCCTGGCTAGTCGTCTTCATGTCAACGAGCTTCTACTTCTTGGCGACTTCAAAATTACCATTGATTGGTTGATCGGGCGAGCAGATTTCCAGGTTGCTGACCTTGAATGCTGGAAGGAGAGAACTCGTGCTGCAACCAAACTTGTAAAAAATCTCACCTTCTCTCATATCTACAGAGAACAAAACCTTGAGGTGGACATACTTTCCAAAAAAGCCTTACACTTGCCTCCGGGTCACATTCGCTATACTAGGTGGGAAGATGGTATTGAAGGACATACTTCAATGATAAATCTTTGATCGAGCTTTCTGTTTTTGGACGCTGATCACATGGGACAAACATTGGTCACAGTTGTCTTGCTTCTCAAAGAACTTGTATGGACTGATAGACTGTCATGCAATTAAGCCTTCCTTGTTTTCCTTGTATGGTCATTTCTCCGTATATCGTGCCTTGTACAATCTTATACTCTTCTGAATATAAAACGTATTTTTTTCGTTGAAAAAAAGTAGATCAGTTTTCAGTCTTTATATAATATAAATATGGAAATGAGAAAGTGGAAAAGGTTTTAAAAAAATTGTGAAAATATTTCCTTAAGATTTGGTGCATTTTATACTTTTTCTCCTTTAAAGCACTGTGCAGTGGGGGGCGCATAAAGGTGATTTGTTAACCGACCTCACGTACCACACAGGTTCCTGCCATTCATCCTCTCATTACGGATTATGTTTATATATACAATGTTATTATTGATAATATGTACTTATAATAGTAGAAAATGGTAAATTTTATGAAGGAAAAACATATATTTACATTGGGAGAATTCCATTTGTGATGTTTGTAGTTACACGGATAAAAGATTAAAATGTGAATATTTAGTTAACATTTTTAATTACTGATATATATATTAATTTTTACATTAAAATGTGAATATTTAGTTAACATTTTTAATTAATGATATATATTATTTTTTTTTTTAAATTAATATAATATTAAAAATGATAAGTTTTAGATTTTTTAATTTAATTTATTTTTAATATTTTAAATTAAAAAAAAAAATATTTTCAATATGATGGTTAAGTTTACTA
This sequence comes from Picea mariana, assembly GCA_032191745.1. NCBI lineage: Eukaryota > Viridiplantae > Streptophyta > Pinopsida > Pinales > Pinaceae > Picea > Picea mariana. Next base: position 19,172 of record JASDQU011177568.1, read on the forward strand.
ATTTTTTTAATAATTGTATAGTAAAATGGATAGTTTTACTAACTCAAAATTATTTTATATATATATATATATATATATATATATATATATATATATATATATATATAATTTATATTTCAAACTAAATTGAGAGAATGGTTACAATTTCCTACCCTTAATAATATAGAACTTTACTTTATCCATTTTTATATCTTAATTACATTTTAATACTTAAAAAAAAGCATAATAGACTTGATATTTTCATTTCCACCATATTCAAATATAATGTTGACATTTTAAAGAATAATTATTATGATTCTCTTCATTTACTAAATAAATGTTATTGGTCTTGAAAGAACCTTAAATATCATCACTATTTATATTTCAAAACATTATTAACTCTTATGTGTATTAGATTCTTTTCATAAATGGTTTTGCTTAAATGTCATTGTTAATTCTAATATTAACATAATACCAAGTTAATAATAATACCTTTGTTATTAAACCTCATACTTATACTTTGTTGTGAAACCACATACTTATATTTAGGAGGAGTCATAGCAGTATGGAACAAACTTATGTGTGATTTCCTCTATATTCATAAAGAATATTCTCCATGTTTTACCGAGTTTAATTTATTCAATCAAGATATGGAGTCTATGACTTGACATGCATTTGTGGTTTTTTAAGTTTTTTTTTATATAATCTTATCATCAGTTTTTGAAAATGTTTCTCACAAGTATTTCATATATTGGCTAAATGGAGGAAACTACAATGAATATTATAGTAGGATACCATGTATGGGTGGAAGATTGAGATACACTTTGGGTTGATGGTCAAGTTACAAAAGTTAACATAAGACTACAACTGGAAAGAAGGTAACGATTCCAAATCAATTGGTATTTTTGATAATGACTATGTCTAATGGTAAGTAGGTATGCATCAATTTAATAGTACATTTAATGTGAAAGATGAAATAAGATTCTTGTGGTGAGAATATTTTGAAAGGTAACTTGAGGAGATATACTTTGAATCTTGTGAAGAAGTTGCTTCCAAATTTATAAACTGTCACAAGCTATCTTACCAAACTATTAAATAGCTGGTTCAAGCATGTGGACAAGTAGTTTGTAAATGTCCTAAAATATGACATATTATGCATGTGGATATTATGTTCACATTATCCAAAACATAAGTGTATTTAAAATTCTTCCATGTTACAACCATTGTTGAGAAGACTTTTATTAACATCTATTTTACCTCAAATAGATGCATAAACTAATTATAACTCTTTAAAAGCTAATTCTATATAACTTTATATAACATTCTCAATATCTTCAAAAATTAACAAATATTAAAAATTAAAAATTTAAATTAAATTTGATCATTAAACATTTATTATCTTTTAATTTACTTAATAAATATTAATTATGTGATACATTTCCCTCATAATATAATATATAGAAGATGATAAAATTCAATTTAAGAAAATTGTAAATTTAATATTTATTATGTTTTGGTTTTCATTAATACATAGTTACACATGTGATACATTTCACTCATAATATATTATAAAATGCATTGAAAAAATGAAAATTCAATTTACTTGATATAGTTTGCACCTATAATACATTTCACTCATGATATGCTATAAAAACTCATGATAGGCTATAAAATATATAGAAAAGATACAAATTCAATACTAGAATTTATTATTATAATGTTTAAAGTTAAAATTAATATATAATAAATTACATTTGTTTGATTATTCTTTAATTATCAACATTTTTTATTTATAATTAAAATGAAAACCTTAAAGTTATGTATTACTTAATAATTAAAAAAAAAATTTAATTAAACATTTTTAATTTATAATCAAAATGAAAACTTTAAAGTTATGTATTACTTAATAATTAAAAAAAATAAAAATTAATGAATTGAGCTTTTTTTTTTTAATAGGAAATCAATATATTTTAATTATATATCTAAGAAATATTAATTATATATTTAATATGTTTAAAATAAAGTTTAATTATATATTTAATATATTTAAAGTAAAGTTATTTTTTTAGTTAGGTTAGTTAAATTGTAGATGTTAAAAATAATGGTATTAAAAAAATCTGGTTCAATTTTTAAGTAAATGGTGTTTTTATATTTTGTTTGAGAATCTTTGAAGCCCACTATTTTTTTTATTCCCTCCCCAAACCTTACCTAATAATAGTTCCATCAAGTTACGTCCATTAATGTTGATTACACGAGTAGGCTAAGTAACCTACGATAAGAAACTGTGGTAAAATCCCTTTACGTTTCCACTTGGGATTAATTGAGTTTCAGTTAGAGCAAGGACAAAAAGTGATTGCAGCCTTGTTCAAGATCTTAAGTGTAGGACCCTCATATCTTGTAAAGGTTTTTGGAAAGCATAACAATGATTGTGAGGTGAAACAAAGTTGTCTTTTTTATTTTATATTATTGGGCGTTTATATAGATAAATTAGAGAAATGGATAAACATGAAAGATGATAGAGGGATGTGCATAAGAAGAATATCATACAGATAATGTTGTATGTAAATGATGTGATACTAACAACTAGGATACCATGCAACCTATAAGATTATTTAGTGGCCTTTCAGTTTTTTTTGCATAAATAAATGTTGAAGGCTAGCGACTATAAATAACCCAAAACTATAAATATTTGGGACTAGATTTCAATGAGAATTTAAAGTGAGACTTGAAGCACGAGAAAAACACCGTAAGGAGGGAGGAACGCAATCTTCCTACCACAAAATAGATGTAAAATAACAGAGGCTTAGGATTGACATATGTTGCACACCCCTTTTCAAATGCTCATAACCCCAATACTCCTTTATAAATGTGAACTATGGACATAAAGTATATTTGGAGATAGATGGAACCAAATCGAGCAAGTGTAAAAACCTCGGATAACAAGTTGTATAAGAGTAAAAAACAATGCCCATTACAAGATAGAACTCAGTGAAACATGTTATTTACCCAATAAAATTGGATGTAATGAGAACATTGATTTTGTCTAGGAAAGAAATTTCACTGATAGACAATGATCGGGCTATGGTTAAAATCAATGGAGTTGAGCTAAAAAAGAGGAAGAAAACATTTATCTCAAATTGAAGAAAATTGTTTGAAGAGTGGGATATAGAATAATAAAGGTGCCAAATGGATAAAAAATGCATATAAAACTCATGCACAAGTGGATTACAAAGAGAAAAAATGGAAAACAACACCAAAAGAAAACAAAATACAACAAAGACAATTTCAATGGAGAGGATTGGGGTATGGGAGATTGCATTTCCATTGGCCTACTATTTTGTAGGATTTCTTATGGATCTTCACCATCTCTTGTGTTAGACTAACATGGAAAGCATACCTCTTTTTTACAGTAGTTTTTGGGAAATTTGTGGAGCTTCAATTCGACAAGACTGGAAGGATATCAAGAATTGTTGTGAGAACCTATGTTTTAGAAAGGTCTTGTGTCTGTCAAGTTTTAGATCCATAAAACAACTATCATTGCTTTTACCTACTTTGTGTTGCTCCACCTAAGATATGTTATCATCTATCTGATACTTTATATGGACAATTCTTTCCTATTTTGGTCCAAGACTTGGTGCCTTGGTGCAATGTTGGAAGTATCCATCATATCTACTCATTTGATTTGAATATCATTATACAGTAAATCATAGCTTACAAATTGTCTTGTGATGTTTCCAAGATATTAAAATATACAAGTTGGGAAATCCAAGATCCTTTCATTATCTTAACTAAACCAATTGTTATGAACTGGATGGTGTAAGTGATGTCGAGGAATATATTAATACCAAAGTGCGTGTGTTCAAAGTTGAAGACCAACATCAAACCTCATCTACCTCTCAATCATTTTCTGCCCTTCTTCACTGCCAGTACAAACCGCTCTCTACTTTGTATAGTGAACTCGGAGGTCACGGGATCGAATCTCGTTTTAAACCTTCTTATCTGCATTTAATTTTTTTCTTTTTCTTGTATTTGAAACCCAAAACCCTAACAACATGATAAAACCATGCTCACAAGTAAAACCAAGATCCATCCTTTGATTCCAATCTACATTTCAAAAGAATCATGGGCTAGATAATGGATCGTTATGCATGTTCTTTCACCTACGTTGTCAACAACAATTGACAAATTTTTTAATGCAAGAAAGAAGTTAAATATCACTATCACATGTATTCAGAAGCCTCTAAAACCTATGTGCCACCAATAAGGAATCTGCATTCTCCTAGAAAGGGGAACATCACTTGAATCACTTGCGGAAGCAAGCGTTGTTTGAATGCTCAAATCAAGAAGAACACAATTTTTGATTAGTAATAAATATAATGTTTTGGTGATAGGCATTTCTCTTCGAGTGTTTTAAAGACATTCCATACCTATAGGGTTCAAATTTATGTACATCATAACTTTATATGATAACTTTTTCCTCTGGAATATTGTACATCTATAACGTTTTAAATAGGATCTTATCATTTTAGTATTTCAAGTAAGATTTACTAGAATACATAAAGTTTCTAATTTATAAATTTATGTAATATGTATATTATTGATATTGGATTACTTTATCATGTAGAAATGTACGTAATATTCTTGAATCCGATCATCTTATACATTTTTTTTATATAGTTTATACTTGAGATTTTAGCTTAACAATTAGTACATAATTCCAACACTTTACTCTAGAAATTACTTTACTCTAAAAGAACATGGATGTCTTTTAAAAATAATTAAATAAGTTGATTTTAATTAATAGAAACATGTATTTAGAGACATTCACAGAGGGAAGATATATGGTTCTTTAGGGGCTTCATGTAAGGTCTTTGCCTATTGATGGTAGTAGACACATTGTTTAAGTGGGGACAAAGGGTTAGGATAAGAGGTTGCAATGCCCAACGTTGTTTGTCTATTCAATGGATGGAGTGGTGAACTATTCCATGTTGCCTTTATACAAGTTGAGACACCTTGGATGCATGAGCCAAACATCATCAATATAGTGAACCAACTTCAAATACAATCATTTTAATTGCAATATCTTTATAATCCCAATTAACAACATTAATATTAAACCTCCCTCAAATTACTTCGGCATTCCCATTCGCCCACTTAAGGGGTATGCTAGTATAATTCTATATTAGCTTTAGCTTTATGGTAATGTACACATTTTTTATGTGACACACATGACTTATTTTTTGTAATTTCCTTATAAAACCTATTTTTAAAGTAAATATACTCCAATAAACTTTACAAAATTCAAACTCTAAGATTTAATCAATCTTCACTCCTAACCTATGCCAGTAGTATTGAAAAACATAATAACCAAATTCATTCAATAAAAGTTTCGTAGTTATTATTTAGTTAAGTGTACCTAGGGATTTTAGTCGATTTAGTCTTTGGTGAGCGCATTAAACCTAAAATCTAAACATTCAACCTA
>JASDQU011177573.1:35773-57681 GCA_032191745.1 Picea mariana
GGGATGCCTAGTTCGGGTACAAGTCCTATACTTTCCTACTCCACTTTACAAACTTTGGGACTGGGGGTAGGGAGCTCTAGCGCTCCTCTGCAAGGTCACATGGGGGGCACTCCTGCTCCTTTTAATGCTTTTCCTTACAGAGGAGTTCATATCCCTCCTTCGTCCCCTTCACTCGATGGCTCGCATCAGCAATCCGTCAGGCAACCTACACATAATAGTTTATTTGGAGCGGGGAGTCAAGGACAACCTTCACATAGTATGTCGGTAGGTTCGACACCGTTTTCTTTGAATGGAACGTTTGGTAACAAAACCTTCTCGTCAGTCGCTTTCCCGACTGGGGGAAACCCCATTTTTAGACAATCTACTCCTGTGCAAGGTACTATTCCTGTACAGGGGGCAAACATAGCAGGACCTTGGAATTCAAGGCAAGGATCCGTTCCCTCCTCCGGAATGTCGATCTGGGATAATTCTTTCCACAATCAATGGAACCCCAGACAAACTACTATTCCTATCTCCACGGGACCGACATGGGGTAATCCCTCCCAAAGTCCTTCGAATAAAATGCATGCCCAACAATCTATGTCCTATTTGGGAAATCAGCCGATGATGTCTCCACATATGCAAAATCCTTACGTTGGCCAGGGCCATGGTTTCTACCAGAATATGGGCCAGCAGCCAAACTTTTCCTGGCAACCTAGTGCCAGTCAAACTCGAGGACCCTTTTTCCCAGGTTAGCAACAGCAACCCAAACTACTGTTCCTGGCGACTTTACACTTGCCAGATTTGACAAGGTTGTTGAATGACCCTATTTGTCACAATCCGCGTTGGCCTCCTATGCCAACAAAGTTGCCTTCGGACATTCCAAAGTTCGAAGCCAAGCCTAATGAATATCCAGGAGATCATGTGACTACCTTCCATCTTTGGTGCTCATCTAACTCATTGAAAGATGAATCCGTACAGTTGCGATTGTTTCAACGTACTCTCATTGGGAGTGCCGTGAAATGGTACATTGAGCTCGATCGCTCAAGATACTCTTCTTTTGGCGAACTGGCGATGGATTTTCTTAACCATTTTCAGTTACCTGTGAGATACGACGCTGGCACAGAGCTACTCGCCAATTTCAAACAGACAACAGCGGACCATATCTCTGATCACATCTGAGAATGGAGACATCGGAAGAGTTTAATCAAGGTACCAGTCCCACCAACATTCCTTCTTGAGTGGTTCTTTAAGTCTTTATTCCCACAGTTATCCAAAGACGTCGCGACATCCGGATTTTTCTCCGAAGAAGATGCCATCATGAGGGCTCACCAGTTTGAGCTCATCTATTCTTAGTCTGGTTTATTATACAACATCTTGCCAGATGTGCCACGTTCAATACTGGATAAAACTAGACAGAGAGTTGGACCACATGCTGATGGTATTGTTGGTTCAGCACAAACCAAGCTCGTTGAGCAATTGACAAAGCAGTTGCAACAGTTATCCATACAACACACAGCGGCCAGCCAAACGACTGCTTTGGTTGCTCCCTCTACCAAAACGTCGGAAGTACACACAGTGTAGTCTATTAACCCCAAGGCCACCCAGCAGCCTGAAGGGAAGAAAAAACAACGAAAGAAGGGTAAAGGGGATAAAAAACCCAACGATAATGCTGGTGGGGACAACACTAAACAACGGAAGGCGAGGTATCCATGCAACTTGTGCACGGAAGACCACCCAACCCATCTATGTCCCTTGACTTGTAGAGGCCCAAAAGTTTGTCACACAGCAACAACAGGCAGTGTTGACTAATCCATTTCAACATGGGCAAAACCTAACTCAAGCTTCTGCAAGCACGGAAGGGGGCAGACAAGAAACCTGCCCGCTTCTAAACAACCCCGCATCCGCGAATGTATATATGGTTAGGGGTGATGCTTTCATATCGACTAGAGCGCACGATTATAGTAAACCAAGTGCTTCTAAGAAGGGTGAAGAAGGTGATCTCCGATCTCTTCCTCTACAGAGTGAGAAGACGTTGGGAGAAACAATGACACGCAGTCCAAAAGGTGCATTTAAAAAATCTTCTCATAACCCAAACGCAAGGGTCGCCCATAACTACTCTGTGGTGGAAGATTTATCACAAACCCCTTGTGTGATGTCTGATTTGGAGGTCCTCCAAAGCTTCCCTGCTCAAAGGAAAGCCTTGTTAACCACTTTGGGCTCTACTGAGACTTGTAATCTAGGTACCATCATGTTAGATACAACTGACTTAAAACCTCGTATGCCTTACCACGTAGCATTTCAGATAGTAGTGGCTTATCCCACGAAAACTTTTACACGGAATATCTTCCACACGGTGGTCGATGAGGGTGCCTCGACATGCGTTATGTCGTTGGCATGTTGGAAGGCCATTGGCTAGCCTATTTTGTCTCCATCACCTACTCTCCTCACTGCTTTCAACGGTCGTTCATTCCGACCACATGGCATCATTCCTTCTTTCCCCGTGCAGTTAGGCGGGAAGACCGTGTGTGTCTAAGTAGAGGTAGTCGATGCTCCCCTCGACTATAATCTCTTGTTAGGACGGAGTTGGACTTATGCTATGCAAGCTGTGGTTGCTACAGTTTTCTGAGTCTTTTTGTTTCCACACGAGGGTCGGATAGTAACCATCGATCAATTGTCTTTCTCTAGACCTGACCCAACTTTGGGGGCATCCACGGTCTCGATGATTGATAATCCTCAACCAGGTGTCGTCAACGTAGGAGTTGGTTTGTGCCCATCCTTGATGGGTACCTTTGATTACCCACCTCCTCACGGCGATATCAAATTTATATCCAATCACCATAAGGTTGAGATTTTTCAAGTTTCGTCGTTCTGCATGACTTACTTCAAGGATGCATGGATACTTCCTTCCCCATCGGCCATGATGGATGAGACAGGGCACCCAGGCATGTCCATGCCCTTGTCTGTCACTGAAGTACCGTACTCTTTAGTCCAGCAAGCTTCAGCTAACACTGATCTGACCCCTGCACAAGAGTTAGATCCACTTCTAGAGCTTATTTGGGCTCAGGGTTCTCTTGTTAACATCGATTTGTTAGACTTAGTCTTGCCTTCTGATGAAGCAGTAATCGAAGCAATGACTAGTTCGAACAAACCTTGGGAAGATATTCATCACAGATCATATTTTCTCCCAGAGTTAAGCCGAATTGAAACAGGAGAATTCACCGTGACCATCAAGGGAGATCAGTCGTGTCCTATTAATCTCTTCGGTACACATGAAATTTATGTTGAGGGAAATATGGAAACTATCCCTGAAACTATACCAATCAACATCTCCCGAAACCCTGGCATCGTGGAGAACATCTTTGTCGGAGCATATTGCTCCCCCGAAGAGATTCAAATCTACACGGATCTTTTCAAGGAATTTCACGACGTTTTTGCTTGGTCTTATAAGGAAATGCCAGGTATCAATCCAAAAATAGTTGAACATTAAATCACAACGTATCCTGATGCCAAGCCTATTCGATGGAAGCTTCGTCCAATTAATCCCAAGAAAGCAACAGCCATCAAGATTGAGGTTGAGAAATTGCTAAAGGCAGGTTTTATCTATCCTATCCATTTAACTCAATGGGTGTCAAATCTTGCGTCGGTCAATAAAAAACAAGGCACGATTCGTGTATGTACCGACTTCCGTGATTTGAACAAGGCATGTCCAAAAGATAATTTTCCAACACCATTCATCGACCAGATCATTGATGAATGTGCTGGTTGCAAATCCTTTTCCTTCATGGACGGTTTTTCAAGATATAATCAAATCCAAATCAAACCAGAAGACCAACACAAAACGACATTCATCTGTTCTTGGGGTACATTTGCATATCGTAAGATGCCTTTTGGTCTTAAAAATGTTGGAGCCACATTTCAGCGGGCCATGTCTTTTGCTTTTCATGATCTCAAGCATATAGTCAAGGCCTACCTAGATGATTTAGCATCACGATCTCGCAAGAGAACGGATCATCCCACACACCTTAGACTAATCTTAGAACGTTGTCGCTACTTTAGGATTCGCTTGAATCCAAACAAGTGAAGCTTCTACGTAACGTCAGGATGTTTGTTAGGTTTCATCGTATCAACAACAGGGATCATGGTTGATCCTCTCAAGGTGGAGGCAATAATCCAGTTGCCCCCCCCATGCACCATTCTTGAACTTCAGAGTCTACAAGGCAAGGCGAACTTTTTACGATGCTTCATCGCCAACTATGCCGAAATCACCAACGGCTTTATGTGCTTACTAAAGAAAGACGTTCCTTTTTACTGGGACGATGTCACTCAACGCTCTTTCGACACATTAAAACATGCCCTCACAATGGCCCCTCTGCTATGGCCACCTAACTATAACAAAGATTTCTTATTATATCTGGTTGTTGTAGAGTCAACCATTGGCATGGTTTTAGTTCAGGAGGATGATTTGTTCTCAAAATACGTGATCTATTACCTGAGCCGAGGCCTTGTAGGACCGAAACTCAATTATTCCCATATCAAAAAACTTGCGTTGGTAGCAAATCATGTTGTTCAACGGTTCCGTCATTATGTTCTGTTTCGCAAGACCACCGTCATTGTTTGTTGTGAATCCATTCAAATACATGTTGACATGACTAGTTATAGGCAGAAAAATCAGTAGATGGACAGTCATCCTCCAGAAGTTTGACTTAGACTTCGTTTTAGCAAAGTCCAAAAAGTCATTGGTCTTCGCAAAGCTTATTTCGGAACTTTCGGTTGAGTCAGGTGATGTTGTGCCTCAAGAATCGCCTATCCGGGGAGATATGTTTTTKATCACATCTTCAGATCCCTGGTACAGAKATATACTTATCTATCTCCAGACTTTGAAGTGCCCCACYTCTGCTTCTAGTGATGAACGTCGGCGTATACRCCATCAGGCTAAGAATTATCTCATACTCGATGATACATTGTATCGGAGTGGTGTAGACTGCATCTTACGTCGATGTCTCACACATGAGGAGGTAGTCATCATGCTSAACGATTYCCATACYGRAGCTTGTGGCATTCATCTATCTGGGTTGGAAACAACCCAAAAGATTCTACGAGCAGGTTACTTCTGCCCGACACTTATCAAAGATTGTATGGAATCGGTCAAGAAGTGCCATCCATGCCAAATCTTCTCTCGAAAGATGAGGGCACATYCCGCTCCCATGTTTCTTGTCATCACAGTTGGTCCCTTCATYAAATGGGGGATTGATTACACTACTTGCAACCCCCCTTCAGCAASGGAGYACCGCTATATCATCGTAGCTGTCAACTACTTCACTAAGTGGGTCAAAGCTATGCCAACGTTTAAAGATGATGGAGAGACTGCAGGTCTCTTTTTATTCAACCAGATCATAGCAAGGTTCGACGTCCCGAGAGAGATTGTTACTGACCATGGCAGTCACTTTCAAAACCAAATGATGACTGAGTTAACATCAAAGCTTGGGTTACGGCAAGAGCATTCATCACCCTATTACCCCCAAGCCAATGGGCAGGTAGAAATAGTCAACAAAACTCTTAAGACTATTCTACAGCGAACTATCAACTCAGCCAAGTCAAATTGGCATTTGATGTTATACTCGACATTATGGGCTTACCGAACATCTGTTAAGACTACAACCGGTTTCTCACCTTTTCAACTCGTTTACGGGCTGGAGGCAGTCTTTCCCATCAAATGTCAGATCCCATCTCTAAAATTGGCAGTACAATTATTGCCAGACACTTCTCCATTTGAAGAATGGTTAGTACACCTTGAGCAGCTCAATGAGCAGCGTCGTGATGTGGCCCTGGCCAACGAGTCTCACAAACATAAGGTCAAGTGTCAGTATGATAGGTCCGTTCATCCTCAAATTTTCTCTGAAGGCGACCTTGTCTTGGTCTATGACCAAGATAAGGACCCCCTGGGGGCAAGAAAATTCAAACCCATGTGGTTCATACCTTTCATCATAAAAGAGGTATTAAAAAAGGGCGCTTATCATCTGGTTGATTTTGAAGGGAATGCTTTGGCAGAGCCTAGAAATGGGCTCTACCTCAAGAAGTATTACTCATAGGCAAGTCACTGTGGGTAACTTTTTGTAACATATGTATAGTCTTTGTACTATTACTTTTTAGTTTCTTTTAAGTGTTATGGACGTGTCATTGATGTTATCTTTCGTCAATATGGCAGATGTCAAGGGTTTCCGAGGTGTTCCTTGGGTATGCAGACGGTGCTAGTCAGCACACTCGGAGGCTTGCCTCCGCAGCTTGGGTAATCTTTACACCTCAGGTCCAGTTGTTATCTTCCATAGGTATATGCTTAGGTGACACCAAAAATAATGTCGTCGAGTATAGTGTAGTTATTGAATTGCTTTGTGACGCCTTGTCATTGGGTATCTCTCATCTCTGGGTCTATCTCGATGCTCAATTGGTTTTGTTTCAGCTAAACAGAGTATACTGGGTTCATGATCCAACCTTACACCGACGATTCCTTAGGGTACGTCTCTTAGAACGAAACTTTGATTATATTACATATTTTCATGTTCCTAGGAGATTAAACCAAATTACAAATACTCTAGCTAATCAAATTTTAGATTGGCATCTTGCACACATATGAAAGAACATTGACATAAACATGTAAATACATTTTTGCACACGTGATCCATAAGACACAAAAGATCAAAAAAACATATATAACATCATAAAGTAACCAGAGTACATAGATGGACGCAAGCGCCTCAAAAATAGGACCAATAACGAGTCACAGGGCTTATGCCCTCAAAAAATATATACAAGTAGTGCTTGTGGCACGTAAAAAGTCTAAATAGGTTGAGGGCCTATGGGCCCTGTTATAATAGTCCACATCATGGGCTAAACGCCTAAACAATCAGACCCACATCCGAGGTGCCCCCACTACATGAGGTTGCATGGATGGCGGCAGGTCCTCTATCTCTGCCATCGGGACTGTGCGAGTGAGTGCAGTAAAGTTCCGCTCAACTCGTCTAAGTACCCTCTCAGCCTCCCCGGCTGGGAGGTTCCCTGCTACTACTGGTCCCCAGGCGGCAACAGCTGCGGCTTCTAGCCAAGGATGACGCCTGTTTCGTGCATAATTGGCAGGTCGCACAGGTCCCACATCTGCATGCAACAAACGTAAATCTTTCAAATACTCTGGCATATAAAAAAAAATGATATATATATAACAAAAACAACATAAAAATTACATGTACAACAAAAAAAACTACAAAGGTGGCGACTTACCCATCTCCCCTCGCTCCTCACTAGGAGGCATGGGTATCTCGGGATCTCTAGAAAAGTCTATCCCTGCATATGGGTAATCCTCGATCACAGGGATCTGTCGTGACAGCCATGCAAATAAGTCATCATCGAAGGACTCATTGGTCCTTCCACCACCCTGTCACGGCAGTAATACTGCCCATCTACATATAGCAGGAAAAGAGACCAGATGTCCTCATACTACTTCCCGAGGACAAAAGCTCGGAACTCTCTCAAAGAAGAATGAACACAAAATCGTCCCGTACCCGAAGTTCCTCTGTGTTCGTTGTCAGCAATCTGTCAGTTGCCTCTTCATATACTCAAGTAGTGTGGTACTCCAGTCAAAAATCTGTGCATTCAAGCACTGGATAGCATAGCTCATCTATGCGCGAGACACCTAATGCAAGGTTGTTGAACTGGTAATCCGCCCAATAAGCAATAATATCGCCTGCAGCGATAGGTAAGTGATCTTACTGATGGGCACCTGGGAGCTCAAACGGTTAGTCCCAGCCTCACAGTGAAGGGCTCTCAAGTCCGCTATATTAAGCGGCCCCATTGAAAACGTTCTGAAATTGACTGGTTCCCCTCTCCTCGAGAAGCCAATCAAAAAATAGATATCCTCGGTGGTGGGCACCAGTGATTTCCCCTCTAGCATAAAGGCCTCTGTATGAGGGTGTCAATAGTCAATCAAGGCATTCAGTAGCCTCGGTTGCACTCACATAAATGGACACAGGAAGAACTTAAGCAAACCACATTGCATCAATGTAGCCACAACATTCGGATCTCCCGCAACCAACTCACTAATTGCTTCATGCTCTCTTTCCCTCTAGTGGACATACATCCTACCAAAACAACCAAGTTCAGGAGGGTCAGTGATTGCTCTTTAGTTCTTTTTTACTATAAAAGGGGGTCCACGCATGCTGTCTAGGTGACAATCGCGTGTACATGCTAGCAGGCTTTACTCTGCCCGAGTGTACACGTGGCCTGTCCAGAGACAACCTGCGTGAACCTAGGGCTGACCATTTAAAGGTCAACGCCCACCTAAAAAACGAAATAAAAATCAAAATTAAAGAATTGAATAGCTAGATAGGGGAGTTTGTACTTACTTGGTCCAAGCGGAAGTTCGTTTCGTCCACTGTAGCTCTCAGAATCACCGTTTTTATCAAAGGGGGTCTTTTGGCTTCAGAGTCAATTTCCAAATCAGCAATGGTGATAATGAGCTGCCAGCTTCTATTTATAGACTTTTGGCCTCTTTTTGTCACTTTTTTTGCCTCCCTTATCAGTTTATTTATACTAAAAAACATTTAGAGGGATTCAGGAGTTATATGGGAGGGATTTGATTGGGTATTGGGACACTTTTTTTGAGTTTTGAGAAAATTTTGACGGTCCATGAAAATTTTTCCAAGAATCAACTTGAGCATATAGGTTAGGTTACTACCCCGACTTTTGTGTCTAGTTGTCTTTTTCCTTTGCCATAGGATCGATCCCATCAGGTTGTGACACGGAACTGTCATATATGCTTTAGAAGTGTTGCAACTTGGTGGTAGAGCTTACCAGAACATGGATTCCCTAGGTAGGTCCTGGTTGCATTATGGTGTCCATGCCATCTCTAAAACACTATAGGTTCGGGAGTCCTTATAGTCCTTCCTGAATATGAGTTTGAGCCTCATTTGCATGATTCTTCTTCGCTCTTAATCTCACCCTCAAGACTCCCAAAAAATAACGGGTCTCCTTTTAAGCCCTTTTCAGACCCTCTAAACATGAAAATATTGTTGAGCGATCTTGTGGCCTTTCACGCTCGTTAAACTGAAATTTGAAGTCACGTCTGTCCGGCGGTAGTTTACCCCTTTTTCAGTCCGGACGGTCAACTGTACGAACAAAGGTATACTCTATGGAACTTTCGTTCTTTAGAAGATTACTCTCAGGTATAATTTTATCCTTTTTTTGGGCCTGAGGGACTAAACTTACGAAAAAGGAACCCCCACAGAGTCCATAGTTAAGCTCTTTTCAGACTCCCTAAAATTGAAAAGATCTTCGAGTGCCCTTATTCTTTCACACTCATTAAATTGGTCTAGAAGAACATTCTTGACGGAGTCCATAGTTAAGCTTTTTTCAGACTCCTTAAAAATGAAAAAATGGTCGAGTGACCTTGTCTTTATCACACTCGTTAAAATGGTTTTGAAGAGACGTCTTATTGATGCTAGTTTACCCCTTTTTCGAATTGACTAGACTATATCCGAAAAAGGTTCCCCAATGGAGTCTCCTTTTATGTTTTTTCAGACTCTCTAAATATGAAAAACCACTAATCTTACCTTCTCTGGGCTCATTAAACTTACATCGAAGGACGTTACCATTGTGTGTTTTGTTAACCGCGTTTGCATACCTTATACGCCAGCCTTGTAACAGTTTGCTTCTGCGTCTAAACACCTTTGGCCCCCGAAGGATTTTTCCCCAGTATCATTCTACTATAACATCAGTCTTGTCCTTGTACCTTGAGCTTGTATGTTTGCAACACTCATTCCTCCTTTGTAACGTAATATTCCTTTATTCTTTTTCCACAATTATTGAAAAGAACAAAAAAAAACAAATATACCCCAAAAAGAGGAAGGGAAAAGTATTTTCTTTATTAGCAGCATAATGAGTCGCCCTTGGATAAAGCACATCCGTCTGTTTGTTCATCAGACTATGGGATGTAGTACGACCTTAGGAAGCTTTTCTCGCTATATAGAGTTGTGTCCTCCACCATTTGGTTATCCTTCCAAACATATGGAGTGTTTGTGTTGCCTCCTGCTTCATAGACTTGTGATTAACATACATGCTACCTGAGTCTCATCATTTGTCGTGCTATTGTCCAAGGGAAGTTTGTCACTAAGCCTAAGTCGGCCCCTCTGCAATATGTCTCTTGTCCACATACCCGGCCATCCTGAACATCCAATCAAGTCCTTGTTCAAAATCATTGAAGCCTTCAGTCTGATCATCAAGATTATCAAGTCCATGATAGACGAGTCGTCGAAAACCTCTAGGTAGTGCAGTTGTACACTCATATTACACTCCTACCCAAGTTTTGAAGATTTTGAAGTTGTTGCTCGAGCTCTGAAGATCTCATCTCTAGCCATCATGTTGAATCARCTTCTRGAAGATGGATACTCTATATGTATATCTTTCTGATTTCAAGATGTAGCTTCATTGTGTATTGTTCGCAGCTACTCTTTATAGTTCCTTGACATGGATATACAGTGTATTTTATTGGTAGCCATGGTTCTATTTTATCCTGAGCATGGGTATGCCCGCCTCGGTGAGACATTTGTTATTTTGCAGATGACACCTCCTGGTTCCTGATCCTTAGGCTCAATCGTTTGGCACATCAGTAAAGATTGGTAATGTATTTCGGCCATCAGATGCTCTTCTGACCTCACACATTAGGGGGCATCTGTTATAACCCTAAATTGCACCACAGATGCTTACCTGGCATCAGACCAACTCATATCCCTTCTTTGCCAAAGCATTGATGAACAACTCTTTGAAAATCCTTTTTTATAAAGGCCCATGCACCCTAATCCATTACTTCACGCGTGTACATGTTGGCTGACCCAAAACAGCCCACGTGGACTGACAAAAGCATTAAAAAAGGAAAGTTGCCTACGGAACAAAAAGTTATGGGTGAGTTAACTGAAACTCCCGGCCATGCATAGTTGAGGGTTCGTCCAAATACCTAGCTCCTTCTAGCCTATAAAAGAAGGGGTAGGGGTCCCATTTGGAGGAGGAAAAATATAGCAAAGAAACTCTGCCCATTTACGTATTCCCATTGTCCCACCCCTTTAGCCTTTCTTTATGCCAAAGGAGATTCAAAGCAAAGCAGTTGGAGGACAGAAGAAGAGGAGCCCAGGACCAGGTTCAAGGAGCGGTGGCTGGTCTTAACTTTTGTAAGTTGACTCATTCAAAGTAATGAAGAAAGTGTTTTTCCCGTCCCAATTAATGAACTTTTTATGGTTTGATTAGTTTATGTTTGGATTTCTAACCCGTTAGTATATAAGTAGTATGCATGCATAGTTGTTGCTTGTCTTGGATGCAGGTTAGCTTTGGAAGGAGTATTGCAAACAAAGAATCAAGCACAATGGAGGATCGACATCAAACACCAAGAACGGGGTAGGTTGATCTTTCCATGCATTTACTAAGAAAAGGGGATTTAAATCTAGAGATGAAGGTAGAAAGTAATTTCTCTTCGGTCATATCTGCATGCAAAGTCTGAACTCTATTTGCTAGTCCGTAGAGAGATTTTCCCAACAACAACTATCACCAGATACGTATGAAAGAGGCAGACAATCCCAAGAGGGCCTTTCGAACTCATTAGGGCCACTATGAGTTTTTGGTCATCCCCTTTGGCTTGTGTAATTCCCCCTCCACCTTCCAAATCCTCATGAATCATGTATTCCATCCCTTTCTCTGTCATTGTGTCTTAGTTTTCTTTGATGATATCCTCATCTATAGAAAAACCTAGACATACCATCTTACTCATGTGGATCGAGTTCTCCATCTACTCTCTCAGCACCAACTTTTCTTGAAACAGTCTAAATGTGCTTTTGGTGCCTCAGAAGTAGAATACTTGGGTCATCTGGTTGGAAAGGATGGCGTCAGGGTGGATCCAAAAAAGATTGAAACTATGCAAGACTGGCCGCACCCAAAGACTCTCAAAAGTTTGTGTGGATTTATGGGCTTAACAGGGTATTATCACAAGTTTGTTAAGAATTATGGAAAGATTGCAGCACCTCTCACTGCTCTCCTCAAAAAGAACTCTTTCACTTGGACTCCAACCGTTGCTCAAGCTTTTCAAACCTTGAAGATGGCCATGTGCACCACTCCGATTCTGGCCCTTCCTAATTTCACAAAGACCTTTGTGTTGGAATGTGATGCCTCAAGGAAAGGAATCGGTGTTGTCCTTATGCAAGAGGCTCGACCTTTGGCCTTCACCAGCAAGCAACTATCTGAAAGGAATCTGGGCAAACCCATTTATGAAAAGGAAATGTTGGCTATTCTGCATGTCGTTGATCTATGGCACCGTTATCTCTTGGGGCAACGTTTCCAAATTAAGACAGACCATCAAAGCCTCAAGTACTTTCTGGAACAATGCATTTCCTCCCCGAAGCAACAAAAATGGGTGAATAAGCTCTTTGGATATGATTATGAGATCATTTACAAAAAGGGCAAAGACAATGTGGTGGCGGATGCACTGTCCCGAAAATATGAAGAAGAAGGATCCCTTTTTTCTCTTTCCTTCATTGTACCATATTGGCTCCAAGTTGTGCGCCAGGAATGGCTACAAGATCCCAAAAGTTCGCATCTGATCCAGCAATTGCAGACCAATGCTCTAGCTCCCCCAGGGTACTCTTGGCTCCAAGATGAGCTTCGATACAAAGGTCATTTGTATTTAAGCAAACAATCAAAGCTTAAATCCACGGTACTTTCTGAGCTTCATGCTACACCCACAGCGGGGCACTTGAGGTTCACCAAAACCTATGACAAGGTCAAACGTTCTTTTTTCTGGGATGGTATGAAACAGGACATCCATAATTTTGTCGTTGAATGTGAGGTGCGTCAACGCAACAAGGGAGAAACAGTCAAATCTCCGGGCACACTACAACCGCTTCCAATTCCACCTGTTATTTGGAAGGATATCTCTATGGACTTTATTATCGGCTTACCCAAATCAAGAAATAAATCAGTCATAATGGTGGTTGTGGATNTTCGCATCTGATCCAGCAATTGCAGACCAATGCTCTAGCTCCCCCAGGGTACTCTTGGCTCCAAGATGAGCTTCGATACAAAGGTCATTTGTATTTAAGCAAACAATCAAAGCTTAAATCCACGGTACTTTCTGAGCTTCATGCTACACCCACAGCGGGGCACTTTAGGTTCACCAAAACCTATGACAAGGTCAAACATTCTTTTTTCTGGGATGGTATGAAACAGGACATCCATAATTTTGTCGCTGAATGTGAGGTGCGTCAACGCAACAAGGGAGAAACAGTCAAATCTCCGGGCACACTACAACCGCTTCCAATTCCACCTGTTATTTGGAAGGATATCTCTATGGACTTTATTATCGGCTTACCCAAATCAAGAAATAAATCAGTCATAATGGTGGTTGTGGATCGCATTTCCAAGTATGCTCATCTCTGCGCTCTTCAACACCCATTTACTGCATCCACGGTGGCTCAAATTTTCATGGACCAAGTCTTCAAGCTTCATGGCATGCCGCACTCTATTGTTTCTGATCATAACCCAAATTTCACAAGCAATTTTTGGCAAGAACTATTTAAGCTACAGGGCACCCAATTGCATCTCAGCACAGCTTATCATCCCCAAACTAATGGTCAAACGGAAGTTGTCAACAAGTGTTTGGAAACATATCTGAGGTGTTTTGCCTCTGAAAATCAAAATCAGTGGGCTCAATGGTTACCCATAGTTGAATGGTGGTACAACACTTCCTACCATACAGCTACACGCATGACTCCTTTTGAAGCGGTATATGGACAGAAGCCACCTCCAGTTCTCTCATACTTACCGGGTACCTCGAAGGTCCAGGCGGTTGACCAAACACTTACAGTTTGAGAGGATATTCTTTGTACCCTTAGAGAGAACTTGGTCATGGCACAGAATCGCATGAAGAAAAAAGCAAGTCAAGGTCGCTCTGAACATCAATTTGCAGAAGGGGATCAAGTGTTTCTGCGACTGCAACCATACAAGCAAACTTCCCTTAAGGCTGAGCATTGTCAGAAGCTAGCACCCAAATTTTATGGTCCTTATATAGTTCTCGAGCGTGTGGGACAAGTCGCCTATCAGTTATCTCTGCCCAGTCATTCGAAGCTACATCCTGTTTTTCATGTTTCATGCTTAAAGAAGGTGATTGGAACTAGGTGCCAAATTCAAACCAACCTTCCCAAGTTAGCTGAAGAAGGATCCATTTGGCTACAGCCAAAAGCAGTTTTGGACCAGCCTGAGCGTCACCTGCGTCAGAGAACCATCAAGGAAGTGCTAGTCCAGTGGAAAGATACAACTCCAGCAGATGCCACTTGGAAACCAGCTACCATTCTGCAGCAGTTTCCACATCTCAAGCCTTGAGGACAAGGTTGTTTTTAAGGGGGCAGACATGTTAGGTTCCTAACCCGCACATAGGTAGATCAATATATTCGGATGTAATAAAGGTCAATATTAATAAGGCCTTTCAATAAAATAGAATAAGGCGGATGTAAGAAGACCTAATAGAAGCTTCCGCTTCTATAAGGATCTTCCTCTAGATGCTTCTCTTGATAGACATATTTAGTATAAATAAGGGTCGAGGGTATGAAAACCCTAGCTTGGATATTATTGTAACAGAGCGTTGCTCGACTGGAGGTTGCCCCCTCGAAGAGGCCCGTGAACATTTCTTTCTGAATCAAAGTGTTATTTATGTTGTTGTTCTTATATCATTTATGTGTTATTATGGAGATTATGCTGGTTATATTACTATTATTCTGTCGTTTCTAGCATTTTATTTATGTTCTACATACTTTTTATATCTGGTATATTACAGGTGTTGATTACAAAGTATATGATGAATATTCAAAAGATAGTATCCAATAAAGGATGACATAAAGATAAGTCCACACATTCATAATGCTAAACAATTTGTTATTACTCTATTGTAAAGGGAAAAAAGGTCTTAGAAAAAAGTATTACACCACTTGTCCATAATTCCAATATTGCAATGCATGTTAAATTGTAAATATTTAGTTGAATATATGGATTGACATGCAAACAATAGGAGTGGACAAGACATTTTTCACATTCTTGTAGATCCAAAAGGAATTAAGCATGTGGAGAATACATGCCCTAGAAAAATTATCCATGGGTGATGAATTAAAAGACTTGGCTTAGTGATGGATAGAGTGAATCTATTCTCTTTCTGGTTTACAAATTATATAAGTTGACCCATCTTCTAATAAATTATAGCATTCCTCGTTGTATGGCTATGCAAAATGAATATTTGATGTTGTCTCGTATTGTCCCTGGAAAACGTCAAGTTAGAGACATGGACATTTATTTGGAACTAATGATATATGAGATATTGCTCCTATGGAATGGAATTTAGATGTATAATATTTCATGGCCTATACCTAAAAGGTTATTTATGATGTACATTGTGATTTTTTGGACAATCCATGACTTTCTAGGGCTTGGAATATACTCGGGTATAACCTTTCTTTTGGAATAGCTTAAATTTTTTTACTAGTTAGCCAATGAAGTTCATCAAAAATTAATACCCCGTGTCTATTTTTCTTACTTATGTGTTCAGGATTAAGGATAAAGTAATTATTTTCTTGTCCATGTTGTGGCTAGGAAATTCGGTCAAGGTATTCTATAAATTTCCATAAGTGGGTCTATGAAGGACACATGTTGTTTTTGTAGCCAAACCATTGTTTTCATCAAATGCCGAGAGAATTTATTGAACAAGTTAAGATAAGACCCCCTCCTCACAATGTAACACCAACAAGTTGGTTAAAGAAGAATTAATTTTGCATCGAAACCGTATGGGAATATATGTTAAATGGAGACCTATTTGGTATTTATGACAATCTAGATGATTTCAAAATTCCTCACAGTCATGTGCCAAGAGACATGAAGAAGGCTTCCAAATTATGTGATCACCCTATATTGGAAAGAATTGAAAGTAGCAAATGTATTGGATGTAATGCACGTGTTCAAGGATGTGGCAAATTCTCTTTGGAAGCATATTTATTTCACTGAGAAATATGTAAAAGCATCTATAAGAGATTTGGCCATGTCAAAGAAAAAATAATATCTACAAGAAAAAGAAACAACAAATGCAAATGAGCAAAACAATCATCTTGTTGTGTCATGGATATTGTCTAAGGATGAATTAGATCTTGTGAAAAAGGTTCTTTGTACAATTAGAATGTGAACAAGACACGGTTCTTCATTGGAAAAAAAAAACATTCACTTTTGATGGTTAGTTGACACGTCTCAAGATTCATGATCACAATAATTTGTTAAAGATACATATTACTAATGTGGTTGTGATATACTTAGTTTCAAATCCTTAATTTATACACAACCCTTGTAATGTTAATACCATATTCTAATTGATTTGAACCTACATATGTTCAACATATTTATTTGATAGCTGTACATGGATGCCCTAGTTTCACACAATATTTGTGTCATGCTATCGGCTTATTATCTATGCCTCAAGAGATGCATGTTAATACTTAAGGGGTTTGTAAGGCAATGAGCATGTCCTAAAGCATGCATGGTTGAAGGGTGCATTGCCAATGAATCTTTCATTTTTATGTTTGAGTTCATGAAACAAATGAATGTACATGCTCCATTCATGTGGGATGGTGATTGTGATGAAGATAGATTAGAAGTGGGGGGAGGGGGTGGTGGTGATGGGATTTGAAATAAATGGATAAACATGGCCTTTAAAAGGTAATATACTTATTTGACGTGTGTGCGTGTGTATCAAATAAGTATATTACCTTTTAAAGGCCATGTGTATATATGTGTGTGTGTGTGTGTGTGTGTGTGTGTGTGTGTGTGTGTGTGTGTGTGTGTGTGTGTGTGTGTGTATGTATTCCTTGTTAATAACTATATATTCCATGTTAATAACTATATTCCATGTTAATAACTATATTCCATGTTAATAACTATATTCCTTGTAAAAATGAATAATATTAAGTGCTCACCAACATTACAGATGAGGATGAATGGGATAAAACAAAGAAATTCATTTTGTTTAATATAGATGCTACTAGGAAATGGGTGGCGATGTAAAATGAGGTGTGTAAAAAATCAACACGAAGACATAGAATCCTTTAGAAGGCCAAACCCTTGCATTCCACTCCTAGAAGAATTACATGATCAATGGCCTATAYAGTGCACAAACAAATGGGTGAATGAATAAATATATAAATTGGGTCTAACTAACAAGGAAAGTGAACTAGATGCATTGAATGCAAGACTTGGTTGCGAAAGGATGATATGTGTTGCATCATGAGATTAACTACATAGATTTAAATTAAACACATTTATGTGTTGTTACAAATGTAAGAATAAGTATTGGTTTTAATATGCAAATTTGTCTATGCATGAAGGTATGAACATATCTTGCGATGTGGGCATATGGTCATCATTTTAGAGGGGAGAGTGTAAATTATGGGAAACAAACATGTGATTGTCGAGTCTCTTTTGCATCTGATCAAACAAATTGTGCAAGTTCAAGAGATACAAACCCAATAGAAGGACAACTTGATTATATTGGTAGAATTCAAGAGATAATTGAGTTGGGTTATTTGTCCTGTGTGATTTTAAATTGCAAATGGTTTGATATTTTTTCATAGAAGGATATATGTTAGACATGACTTATTTAGTGAATTATATTCTATTGACGTGCATAGAGAAATGTCTACATCTTAGGTTGAATCGTTTGTGCTTCCAAAACATTGTGAACATGTTTTCTTCCACCTTGATTTCTTTCAGGAATTTTGGTCGTTTATTATTCCTTGTACACCTAAGGGAAAAAGGGTTTTTGACAATGTATGTGTTGCAATTGTTGCGTTGGGTAAAAAAGATGATGGCTTAAATGTAAATGGTCAAGTAAATGTAGGTGGTTAAGTAGATTTAGGGGTATAGTGATGTCAATTATGATTTGCACTTTTAGTGACTTTTTAATACATATATTGTTATGAATACAAGTCACGATTTTTTTAACCAATGGACATACAAACATATCAACACCAAATTAACATAATTAAGTGCATTTTATTTTATTTTATTTTCCCCCATAGAATGACGCATATCAAATCATATCATAATCTTTTTGAATGAAGACTTTATCATAATGTTTTATATCATAAGGATTTTACCCAAAGTTTTACCACAGATATTTGTTCTACGACATAAGAGATTGCATCACTTCCAAAAGTGATAAAAAGGACATTCATATTAAACAAGTGTTGCATGGCAGCGTAGTCCCTGTCGGGTTGAATCGGGAATAAATTCAGAGGTATGGAGGTCATAAGTAACCGTGAACTATTGATCTTGAAAGAGAGCGAGAATTGTTGATCCCCATAGCATACCCGAAATTCACCAATTCGGCAGGTCAACAGATTTGGCATGAGGTAAGTTGATATATTGTTTGATTGGGATTTCCTTCACCGGTTTTATCGAATTTTTGTCAGCATATACGACATGAAATGACAGATTCCTCAACATCTAATGTAAGGGGTTCTTAATAATAGGGGTTGCTCTACAATATAGTAGTTCCAGCTCCCAATTTTGATCTGAAAGTGTTGAAATGGCAGGGTTGACGAGGTGGGTTTTAATGGCTTTAAAGACTATTCAGTTATTTTTCATTGGCATGGCATGTATTGGTCAATTCAATGGCAGAGTCTTGCGCGATGTGTGCATTTTTATATTGATTCTAAGAGGTAACTTTAAGTGAAATTTATGATAATATAATACAGAGGCAGTATCTCGTTAGCTGAGTCGTAAATTTAATTTTAAGTGATGTAGAAATGATTGACAAAACTGTTAAAATAAAGCAAAGTATGAATTACACTCATTTGCAATAGTAGAAAAATGAAGATGTTCCCTTTACAGATGATTAAGAATGCAACAATTTACACAGATCAAAGGTCTTGTTTTTACTCATAGTAAGAACAGAGGAAAAAATCGTAACTGAATGGACTCCTAATGTATTAAGATCACAGTAGATGTATTACTAAATTGTAATTATTCAATCTTGAAGAAGAATAGAAGGAGGCTAATATGAAGAGGAAATGGAAACATGGGAAAAACAGATAACTCAAATTAAAGGAGACTTAGAATCTCTATCTTCTCTTGTATTAATATTTGATAAGTTCTATGTTTTACATTCAGCCAGAAGAAGCCTGGAAAATATGTAAGATATATGTATTTATACAAAAATTGTCTTAACTAGAAGTAGTTAGACTTTCCACAATATCTGCTCTAAATATAGAATGCAATCCAAATTGAAAAAACAGAACGCAGATTTTGTAGAGTTATGGCTTGATGTGTTGGTGCTTCATAACCTCCTTTATTTGTTCTTGGATGTGCTTGCTTTCGTCTGTTCATTGAACCGGGTACACATTTCCATCACTGCTATGACAAATCTCGAAGGTTCAATGTTCTCATTCAATTCGAAGGCAAATACCTTCTTGTGTACTAGTGGTAGCTTCTCTTGGATCTTTATTACTGCCTGGGTTGTAATTTGGTGTTGCAAACTAGGTCTTACCAACATCTCATTGATCTTGAGCAAATCAATCTGTTTGATATGTTGGATGATAGATTGTATATTTTCCTTATTCTTTCTGGAGCTTTCTTTAATCTTTTCTATGTCGATTTTCTCGAGTGTCTCAGAGATATCATTACCTTTAAATTCAACCAATTTTGTCTCTACAACAAACAAGGTATTCAGACAATCCTCCCTTGCCTCCCTAGCAAGCTTCTTGCTTTCTTCTAGGTTCGTCTCCCAAACTTTCAAGGTCATTTCACCTTTCACCTGTTCATATTGTGAAAAAGGGGCAAGACCAAGAATATTGGATTTTTGCCTGCATATAATGAATTCCTGAAATTTGGATCTGGCCATACATGCATCGTTTTCTTTCTCATAAATACTTTTCAGAGAATTATTTATTACCTTATAGTATTTCTGAATAGTATACATTTTTTTATATAGATCTTGTTGGACAACTTCTAGATTTTCATTAATTTCAAATGCTTGTTTTTGGAATGCAGTATTATCTGTCTTTTTCTTTTCCAACGAAGCTATTATGATCTGCAACTATTGTATTGAACTGTCTCACTGAGTAATCATGGAATTACTAATCTGTAAATTCTGGACACTCATCTCCAATTTTTCCTGTCGCTGCTTCATTTGATGTTGATAAGACAACCTGATTTGCTCTATGTCATAATTCATTCTGCTCCTGATAACTTGTTATCTGCTTTGCATTTAATTATGCAACTGTTCAACCAAGAGAGACTTTTATTGTAGTTTCTTTGTAAGATTGTCCATTGACCATTGGTTGGCACTGGCAAAGGATCCTAGTGAATCTGCAACCTCTTTGGCAAATTCAGGGTCATTTTTTTCATGTCCATCATATACTATTTTGTGTCTCTTGGTGGTCACTCCTTCCTTCTAGTGATATTTTTTTCTGATGATAGCTTTTCTTTTCTTATTGAAAAATAAACTTCATGGGGGAATCTCTTCAGGAAAGATGGGAGCGATTTCGTCTACATGGATGACTTCAGAATTGGGAACCTCATAACTGGTTGATAAAGGAGTTACTGAGGGAATAGGGGAAATAAGTGTAGTAGAATTTTCTGGACTAGTAACAATGGTAGTAATTGGTGATGAAGGGGGAGAAGCATGACCATGTTTCATGAAGGCTTCAAGGATAGCTAATAACTATTGATTATTTAGGCCTGGCATTGATCCTTTTATATGTTTAAATAATGCATCTGTATTGTTCAATACTTCTTCAATTTTGTCCTCAATGGAGCTACTTGGTTGGGGTTCTGCAGATCTAGTTTCATGTGAAGATGGAATGGGCTTTGACTCTGCTTGAAAAATATTAGGCAAGTTGTTCCTTCTGTGCTTTTGAAAGCTAAGGAAACCAGCCTGTTGGTTTGGAGGCAGAGTCTGAAATATGTTTTTGACTTCATCATAGGATCTAGCTTCTAAAAAAACATTGTCATAAGGGGAGTCTTCGTGTATATATATTTTCATGTTGAGATGGGCCAAATGATTTTCTACCATCCTATGAGGATCATGTCTTTTGAATTCAATGTCAACTAATTTGACATCTTCCAAGGTTGCAGCCTCGACTTTTGAATGACCAAAATCTAACAATGTAAACATGCCAACCTGTATGGGAAAAGTTGGCCATACCTTTTTCTAAGCCACTTTCAAGTCTTAGGTGATTCCTCCTGCCACTGTTTGGTATGCCACTTCTCTACAGACCAGCCTATCAGGCAAGAATTTTGGAAGGGCAAGGGGAGAAATGAAGCAGTCAAACACTCTGATGTAAGAGAAGTTTTGTTCAATGTACCAATATGAAATTGTGCCTAAGTTCCCCATAATGTGCTCTGAGATCCTGGGTGGAGGGTGACCATAGATAGCTACACGAATTCATACCACTACATTGTGACAGACCTCATAAAAGAAATATTTATTTCTTCCCACAGTTTGGAGTGGTAGAAATGTATAGGCTCGGAAGTATCCGGGGTCCAACTCCAGTTCATCAGGGGAAATAGAGTCATGAATCAAATGTCATCCATGATGTAGGTGGACATGTAAAAAGGAGCATGTTTCCGTCTTGATTTCAATGATTTGTACTCGGAAACCTCCTTAGCTAGGTTATCCAAGAGCATTTTGACCTATTTGAAAGTATAGCCTTCAGCCACTTCATTGATTATAGACACCCATTCAACTGTGAAATGTGCGGGGTTTTTCCTTCCAAATAATCGGCAGAGCATCATGGCAATGTATAAAATGTGATCATCTAAATATATTGTGGAATGTATACCATGAGTGTTGGATTTAAACTTGGCTGGAT